>CAUZXS010001546.1:2500-22470 GCA_963585895.1 Sepioteuthis lessoniana
TGCAGTGAAGAGTTGGTGAAAGAGCTGCAACCATCCATATTACACCAGCCATAATGCATTGAAGAGGGTATGTTATGGTATGGGAAGCTTTATGCTATTGCAAAGTTGGGGGTTAGTACCAGGTTTAAGGGCAAATTGAATCACAGCATACTGTAGCATCACATGATCCCATCTGCAACATGATTTGTGGATTAATGATTTGTACTTATGCAAGATAATGACCCAAAGCATATGTGTAAACTCTGCCAGAGGTACATTAAAAGCAAAGAGACATCAACTGATGTCTCAGCCAGCACAATCAGTGGACCTAAATCCCATTGAACTGGTATGGGATGAACTTGACTGAAAAGTCAGAGCTAATCAACCCACAAGTGCAGCAACTTTTGTGGAAAAGCTAGGAAGAACTATCTTCAGTATACCACAAGTCTTTGGTGAAAAGAATGCCAAGAATCTGTCAAGTGGTGATAGTGACCAAAGGGAGTCATTTTGATGAATCAAAAGTTAAGTCTTTTTTTTTTTGGTGGGGGTGTATTTAATATGACTCAGAAACACTTGTATTCAGTATAATAAATCAAACTACTTAATGTGCTTAATTTGTTTAATTAAAAAAAACACGTTTAGGATGAGAAATAAAATTTCTGAGGGAAGCCAAATACTTTTGACTGGTAGAGTGTGTATACGTGTGTGTGTGTGTGTGTGTGTGTGTATATATATATATATATATATATATATATATATATATATATATATATATAAAAACAAACTATACAAAAGTGAGTTTGTACATGATCTTTTTGTCAAAATTATTGTATATATTGATACAATTATCATAAAAATAAAGAGATAAATAAATAAAAAGGAAAAAATACTGTGCAGATACAACAATAAAGCAAGAAAAGGAATCAGCATACAAGATTGTCATCATGTTCTAACAGAAAAATATAACAAAATACATATAGAATGATTAATATCAAATTAACTCTTACCATCATAATTTCTTCTAGTAGTAGTAGTAGAATGAAAAACATTGGGATCTTGTCTTAAAACCATTTTCAATAAATCTGGAATATCACCTTCAATGGCATCACTGGCCAAACTATCTTTCAATTCACTGAAATCAAGCAAACAAGTTTAAACACTCCAACATCCACATTACAAAGGATCAAGAAATTAAATGGAGTAGAAAAATAACAAAGTGGAATTGTAGTCATTTTTCCTGTTGAAATCAGTTCAGCAAAGATTTAAAGAACTAAAATATAGAAAAGTATCCATACGTAAATGCCTGGAAGGAAAACAATGGTAAGAGCAATAATATTCAATTTTTTATTTTCTGATTGAAAAAATTCTCAGCACAATCCCATCAGCCTATTTTGATCTACAAAATCATTAGCGATAATAAAAACAAAGTCAACCATTTTCCAACTGATAAGATTGGTATTTCAAATGTCCGTATGCTTTTCAACTCAGAGGTTCCTGCACATGACCGATTGATTGCTATTTCAATTCTCCAAATTTAAAAAAAAAAAATGAATTTCAATAGATATATAGACACAATAAAATTTAAGTTTATTTTTCAGTTACAAGTAACCATAGGAAAAAAAAAGGTGTTTAGTTCATATAATTAAGCATATCACTCACGTAGAAATAACAATAGTGACCAAAATGGAACTTAATACGGTTAAATTTCACAAAGACAACATGGGCAAGTGATAGCCTAATATACAGCTGAAACTTAGCAGTTAGATATGTTTGATAGTATAAATAGTCAACAAGGAAAACAATGTAAAAAGTAACAAAATAGCTTGTCAGTTTTTCAAGTCAATTCTTCAATATATCCTTTCTGAAAATATTTTAGTCATCCATGTGACACATAAATTCATAATAGAGATAATAATAATAATTAAAAAAATTGGTACAGATGGTGCATACAAAATATTTTTCTAAATCAAAATATACCTACTTACCAAAGTTCATACAATTAATTATTTTATTGAAGAAATGCCATTCATTTTTTGTTTTTCATTTTAAATGTACTACATATTAATGATCACTTTGAAAACAAACACAATTTATTTTTCAATTAAACAAATCTTTAAAAATAAATTAATCTGTATTTAAAAAATAATAATGGTAATATAGCTATCATGCACATACTTTCTAAAAAAAAAAGCTGTCCTATTATATGGTGCAATGCTTTCAACTAATAGATTTTTTTTTTTGCTAACACACAAAATACCTTTCCATATGCATATCAAAAACACCTTACAATAACCATATAAAATATCATTTAAAAAGTTCCAATCCTGATGATACTTATCAATTCTGAGAAAATTGATAATAGTTTAATTAATCCAACAAAACATAGTTAAAAAAAAAAAACATTTATTGAATCCTTAAAAAGAAATTTAAATGAGCAATCTATGTATTTAAGCAATTTTATAATTATATAAATTTTTTTTCTCAAAAAAATTAGTAAAAACTCATCTAAATAAATAAAAAAAAAAAGATTTTTTTTTTTTTTTTTTTTTTTTGAGAAAATTTCAAAAATAGTAAACATACAGTAGAAACCATGAAGAAGCCTGAATGGTACAAATAAGGGCCAAAACGTTATATTAATCCAAATAAATCAATCATACATGTTAAATTTTACTTCAAAATGTTCGATCACTTTAATCTTGCAAATCTTTCATATGGCCTCTAATTTAACTTATTCAATATAAACATTTTTACTCAACATTTGATTACATTAAAATTAGACCATGAAATTATGAATCAAGCAAATGCTGGAAAATGAATTCACTAATTACCAATCATTTTTCAGGCATATGCAAACTGAAGTATCATAATTAAAATAATGTGAATGAATCAATGAAGGCACGGAATGTAGAGAAAACAATAATACTTGATACAGGTATAAAACAGTCAGTAACAAACATAAATATCTAGAGGAAGTAACTTGATTTTTTTAAATGATTTCCTCATGATATTTATTCCCTTTCCAATTAAATTTTTTGTTGATTTCAATAACAGAATTGAAATTGCTAAATATTAAATAAGAATTATAAAAATAGGAAACATCAATTTTAGAACAAAAACTCAAAATACCTACAAACTAGCAGTTAAACTGTCTCACAAACTACTAATTATCAGAATAAAAAGGGCTTTTAAACTCATTAATCTTTGTAGATTTATCAGAGTATTATTTGAAAAAGGCAATGCTAAAAGTTATATATACTTAAATCAAGTAAAATGTATCAAATTCAAAATCATAAAATGTGCATGTTAATGTTCTTTCTCCGCAATTTGTTTCAATATAAAATTTTCTTTGCAATAGAGAAAGCAATAAATATCAAGTGAAAGACTTATAAATACCATCGTACTAATAGTTTGAGTACATATGTTGAATAAATTGACAAAATTTGTTTTTCAATATTATCACAGATTCCAAAATTAAGAATATTTTGTTGTTTATTTAACAGCACTTCATAAATATTTGCTCTTACATATTCTGTGAAATAAAAAACAATGTGTTCCTTCATGAAGGAAGCTATGAAAACTTTGAAAAAAAAAAAATCTAAATCAAATCAATTTATATCTTTAAACAAGATCCTCTTACATAAAATTGCCAAATCACTTGTTTCAGCTACTATACAAAGGCAAATATTACAAAGCTGCTTTCTTTAAAGATTTAATTGTTTGTTGTTTTTTTTTAAACCAAAAAACAAAAATAAATAAATAAATAAATAAATCAACATTAGAACAAATATTAGATACAAATTACATTATCCAAAATGTAAAAAATCTGTATAAAAAAAGAACACTTGAAATTCATTTGAGAATTTTAAAAATTATACTAATGTTAAAATAGCATAAAAATATAAATTAAAAATATTATACAGATAATCAATTAAAATCTTTCTTTCCTTCATACTATTATTCCCCATCTCTAAATAGAATTTTTTTTTTAATATTAATTCTTACAATGAATAAGTCATATATGCTATTTCTGAGGGCAAATTAGATCTTTCAGTGAAAGGCTAATGAAACTCATCTCAACACAAGGGGGGAAAAATCATTTAAAACCAAAGCAAAACATTTTTCAGTTTAAAAATCTACACTACACACAAAATAGAAAATAAATTGTTATCAACACAAGAGAACACTTTAAATATAAATTGTAAAATAAAATGTATAAAATCTCTATTTGTGAAAATTTATTTCATAATAGTGAAATAACACATCTTTTAGTGGATGCTGAAAATATCTTTAAAATCATAGCTTACCAGTTACCAAACTGAATTATAAGCAGACTTTTAAACATATCCAAAGTTCATCTCAAAAATTCTAAAGGGATTTTACATACAACCTATTTGATTCTAATTGAATATAATTACTTAATTGCACATAGTATTCATATACCCAAGCTTTCCCTATAAAAACAAAATACTGCTTATTCATAAAGTTGTTATGTTTGTTAATCCTAGAGGAATTCATCATGTGGCATTTAGCTGAGCATAAGCTGACATTTTCAGGAAAGAACACGTTTGTATCAACAAACACCATGTCTTAACATGTTCTGACAGATTTCTCACTTTCACTCAGTTCAACAACACATCTCACTCACAAGTGATCAACTAACAGCAATTAATAAAGGTTTTAAAGTAAGATAATGAACAAAAATAGGCATCAGATAGAGGCAATAATCCTAAAAAGGTGATAAACAGCAGTGTGGGACATACATTTAAGTGATGGCTGATAATAAAGAGCAGTGATGAGAACACACATGAATGAAAATAAAAGATCAATTAAAGAATGGTAAGTCAACAAGAGATAAATAGAAATGGAGTGGAAAAAGAGTAATGATAACTCATGGACAAAAATACACATTAAAATAATATTTTTGACTCAATTATATTAAATTTGAATATAATTTAAAATGGAATTATGATGCATGGATGAAACAAATTCCGAAAATTCAATTTCAGCCATAAAACAGAATTTAATTAAAATTCATCCTCCCAAGAATGACCTAAGCATATATTTACCAAGCTCAACTAAGATTGACACAGTGAGACACTAACAATGGTCAGCAAGATAAACTCCATAATCATCAAACTATACACCATGATTATGCATGAATTACTTGATATATTTGCAGACTTGAAATATAGCTACATTATATAGTTTATAAAAAAAATGTAACCTAATCTCCTCCCCCCCACACACACACACTTTTAGATAATATTCACAATCTGATTTTAAAAATATTGTATAAAAATAAAGATTTGCTTTTTCAGATATTCTGGAATATTATCTCAAAACTCCATTCAGTCTTTTAAGATGAAATATACATTTACATATTGAAAATAGACACAGTACCAATCAATACTATATGGTTTTGTCAGAAAAAAAGCTGTCATACATAAGAGAAAAGGCAAATTAAATAGAATAAGGAACACATTAATCAGTTATAGAGTTAAAATAATTCATATTTGGTAGCACACCACAATGGTCTACTTTACATGTAACCAAAATTGCCAGTTCATAGTTCATTTCATAAATACAAGAACACATGGCAATTTTTACCATAATTATAATGAAACAAACTGTAAAATAAAATTAATTTTTTTCTAAAGATACCTCTTACTCTGAAAAGAAAAGTGTGTGTGTGTGTGTGTGTGTGTGTGTGTGTGTGTGTGTGTGTGTGTGTGTGTGTGTGTGTGTGTGTGTGATCAGCTCTGTTTCGAGCACAACTATTTTCCGTTTTGTGTCAACAATCACCTATGTATCCTAAGATGACACTTCAAGCGAGTGAAAAAGTAGTAGCCCTACCACAGACTGGACATTGCAAATCATTTTTCTTTTTTCTTTTTAAAAAGCTTTTAAATAAGAACATACATTTTAACAAGATCATAAATAGGTAAAACTAAATTGAAAGATAAACTTATTATTTCATTAATATACTGTTTAACTAATGAACTTGGATAACCAAAAATCTATCATTATTTGATTTATATTAACCCTAATATTAAAGTCATACTACTATCCTAGATAGAACAATTTTATCACATAAATTTTATGATTACCAAAATGGAAGTTACTTCAAATAGCTTATGAATTATTCTTTTCTATATGTGGATTGTCTTTTTATTCTCTTGTTCACTATAGTGTGTCACTTGTCTAAATCTTTATTTGAATTACTAAATGCAGGACTGAATAAATTTTTCTTTAAAGTATTTTTTAATTTATGTTTATAAGAGTTGGCATTAACAAATATATTTTCTTAAGAAACTGAAAGTTTGCCAACAAATAATGAGAAATGGTGTTAATTGATATGAGCTGATTTGTAATTAATGATTGCTTATATATAATATATATCATTATTCATCTAGATAGTTTTTGAATATTACTATATCCAACTTTTTCTGATAAAGTGAAAACCAGAAGTCAACGCTTTGAAGGATATATGATATTGTGAACAGGGTAAGATATTAAAAAAAAAGGAAGAAAAAACAAATTGAAACTATACGTAAAAGTATATCATAGTATTGTATCTAAGCATTAAGACAGCATGACATTCATAGCAATAAAAAAGAATTCTATACTAAGTACTTTTATAATATAAGAAAAAAAAATCTATCCATGAGTTGAATGAACTAATGTAATTACTTGAAAATGAGATTCTTCCATCTTCTATTTTGCTAACAAACTGATATTTATTTGTTTAATGTTTAAAAGAAAAATTTAGATAAATAAATCAACAAAAATATGATGTATTTATTACAAGATGTTTATGAAAATGAATGACATATTTTAAGGATGGTTAGTTAAAGTACTGTAGTAATACCCAAGTTTAGATCTTACTCAGAAAACATGACAGCAGCTGCCATTCCAGTTTCAGCCAAATGACAAAAATCATATATATAAGGGGAAATTTCTTAAATAAATACTTTTTTTTAGATATTTATTTTATAGAAAACTCTGCATTGTATGGAATTAGTTTATACCAAAAAATTTTTTTAATATCATAAGAATATTTGTTTTGAAGCTACTCAAAATGGCAGCAAATCAAACAGAATAATCAAGACTTGAACTGGTTGGTTGGTTGGTTGGTTGGTTGGTTGGTTGTTTTACGACATATCAACCCTTTTTGGGCCATTTAATGCCAAATTAAGTCATTTTGATATAAGTTAAAAGAATTCAGCTTAGTATAAGTACAAATTTTTGTTTACACACAGTTAAATGTCAAAACAGTTCTATTTCAAGCAATTTAGTTTAGCATAAGTACACAGTTTAGTTCTATTTGACCCACAGATAGGACCCTATCAGGTGCTACCACTCCAGGCCAGTGTGGACCTGGGAGCAATGGCAATAAAGGGGTACTCTGCATTCCCAAAAGTTCCAGCATTACTGGAACCTCACCATCAGATTGTTTAGTGTCATATCCAGGACACTCACTGGCACTCACTGTGTGTGTGTGTGGGGGGGGTCCTTAACCCTCTGCAGAGAAGCAGTCAGTATATTCTACAGATGCAGCCAACAGGGCCACAGGCTTGAACTGAGATCTGTCATCAAATTTTTAGTGGCTAAGTGTAAACCATATGAAATTTACAGAAGAAAATATAATGTGTATTGAAAAGCATGTTTTAATCAAAAAATATTTACAAATGGGCTAAACATAGTTTTGCCACTATGTGCCCGAGTCAAAAAGATTGTCCATAGAGTGGAAATAAACTAACTCAGTGGTAAAGAAAATTTCCGGATGCGGCGGTCAGAAAAGTAGGTCATGCTGACAGTCTTTTGGAACATAAAAGGGCCCATCACTATTGATTTCCTTGAAAAAGCTGTAACAATAAAGTGTGCTTCCTATTGCCAACTCTTTAGGCAGGCAAAATTCATTCTATTCATTGAGTGACCTTGGTGTATTGTGTGTGTTGGCATTTGAGTCAACCGGGTTTCGATCCCAGCTACGGGAAGATACTGTCTAGCCACACTGATGAGTTCTGATAGAACGAAACAGATCTGTCTATGGATGACTGTAGATATATATACTTCCCTACCCCCGTAGGGTCGATTTCTCTAGCAAAGAAGTAATCGTGTTGCCATTAGCGCCTTTGCAAGTATCTACGTATTTGAATTGAGATCTCGGTGGTCGTTGAATGGATGTATGTAAACAATAGTAATTGTGATTCATAACTGTTTAAAATGTACTTCGTAGCTAATATCTCTTCATTCTATCGCATAACTATGTGTCTGATCACTGGCATACCACAAGGATCTACAGAGAAGAATACAATCATATTAGAGATACTCCATGCAGTTGTTGCTGGTATCATGTAGCCTAGATTCATGCTATTTGGAGAAGTAATGGACAACACCAAGTAACTCTCTTTCATCCTTGGGACTCAGTATAGCATCCCAATGATCTCCAATGCCCTAGATCTAGATAATTTTAATCACTGTCAAATCAACATTTTAGTATAGTAGCTGAAGATATTTAAAAACAAAGTAGAGATATGCTGGCCTACTGCTTCATATTCATAAATACTTATCAGTTGATTATAAATGCAGTACCCAACAAAAGTATAAGCAAATAAATTTCTTTTCCTATAATACAACTTGCTATAAAGATTATGAAATTAAAAATGAGAGCAGAACTGATTCTTATCATTTTATTAATTTTACAGACCTAAGTCAAATAGCTTTCCTCCAGCAAGATTATTCCCTCATTTAACCCTGATTTAATCAAGCCCAGTTGGCTGAGGTTGCATCTTTGCAGACAGGTAAGACCCCCCCCACACACACACCCAATGAGTGTCCTGGATATGATACTAAACAATTTAATGGAGACACTCCATTCCTGGAGCTTTGGAGAATATCAAGTACCCCTTCATCGCCATCACTCCAAGGTCCTTTCTTGACCAGAGTGGTAGCACCTGAAAGGGTCCTATCAATGGGTCAAATAAAACTGTTTGACATTTAAACTGAGTGTAAACAAAATGACTTATGCTAAATTGAATTATTTGAAATAGAACTTTTTGATCATTAAACTGTGTGTAAACAAATGTTTGGAGTTTAATTGAATTGTTACTTACGTTTACTAATCATGTGTATCTAATATATATGAATAAACTGGATTTGGCATTAAATAACCTACAATGGTTGATATGCCATAAAACCAAACTAAACCAAACCTGATTTAATCAAATAAAATATATACACAAAAGGTGAGAGAGAGAGAGAGAGAGAGAGAGAGAGAGAGAGAGAGAGAGAGAGAGAGAGAGAATACAGTTTAGTTATAACATTTTAATTCATTACTAATAAATCTTATGGAACAAATTCCAGTAAAGAAGATAAAAGTAATTTAAAGATTTAATGAAAATGAACATAATATCCAAAAGAAGACTGCTTAAGCCAGAAATGCCTTGAAAAAATTAAACCTATCTCTAGAAGGTGAAAATAACAATCATGGATACAACAACTATATCTTACCAAAATGGATACAGTAGGTATCTTAAAAATTTTAAGTAAATTCAAGACATTCAAAATTATAAACCTTATCTATCCATAGAAACACTCAGTTATATATAACCAATGCTAAATGAAATGTGTACTCTAAGTCAAGAGTCTATTTGGCATCTATTCATATATTGGACATAATTGGCATGATTGTCTTTAGGGATCTGGTAATCCATTAACTTCCACTATATTATCATGCATATATATATCAGAAATATTTTGTTTCACTTCACTCTTGGAAAAAGCATGAATCCATCTGTTCACCCTCCAGCTGGGTAAATAGTAGGACAGTCTAGGTTTTTAAACCTTGGTAAGGCAATCAGTCTAAGAGAAGGAAAACCCTGAATTCAAACCTTAAAATTGACCTTGTGTCAGATTCTGTTCATGATGAAGGGGTTGGGTAAATATATACATATCAGAGATAACAATTCTGGATAAAATTCATTAAAAAGAACCTATGAAATTGTTTGCTAGTATTATATTAAAGATGTTTAAACTTATATTGTTACTTTTTCACAAATGATTTTGTTGATTTTTATCTAAACTTTCAAGTCAATTTTACATTTATAACCAGTAAATAAGTAGCATGTATCTGAAATAATGAATAAATGTTCTGAGATTTCAGTTCACACCCTTTATCCGTCAAAGCCTGCCTTACCAGCCTATGCAAAGCAAACCAATGGATGTAATCCAAATTAGCTATACGTCTTCTATACCACTAATTGTTGTTATTAGAAGAAACTTTCAACAATTTTCCAAGATGAAACTCAGTAATTAGCAATTTTTGACGGGTATTTATTTCATCTCTTGATTAGCTTTCATAGTCTAATTGGTGAGTTGCTGTCACAGTAAAACAGGATGTCATGGATAAAGTGTACAAACCCAAGTCTGAAAACTGAAAGCTTGTTTTGGGGTTTTTTTTTTTTATTTCTGATCAATGGTCCTTTTTTAATGGTCATAAATAAATGTGAAAACATGAGAATTGTGATAAAAAACAAAAATAAGGTTAAAGAAATGTTTATAAAATGCCATATTTTCCTCTGAGAAATTCAAAGTATAAACATATAAAACAAACTACATAAAGAGAAGAAAGCCTAAAAAATTATCTCAAGATAAATACCGAGATTAACAGATGATGCCATGACTTGCAGGGTTAGAAAACTGCAATTGATAAACACAATCAAGAAACACTTCTAAAAAATTGAATTATCATGTATTGTATTCTATCTATGAAGAAGGAAATAGACCTAGATAAATTGATAATGAACATAACAAAATAACCCTAAGTTGCACCCAAATTCAATTAATCTTTTGGGGCTTTTACATCAATTAAATTGCTTCACTATTCTATCTATATTACAATGTTTAAAACTTGTACAAAATTGAAAATCCACTAAAACAAGTACATGCAAAAATATGAAATGATGCAAGGGTAATAATTTAAATGAGATATGTAAGTTTTAGGATTTCAAGTTTTGCTTGAATGTCAGAAAAAAAAAGTAGGAGAGTTAAATAAATACTAAAGGAATGAAAAGAAATAATTACCTTCCAATTATAGGATATTATCAGCTAAAATTTTTTAAAATCAGTAATTTCATGTTAAATATTCTCAGAGGATTCTGCAAATGATTATTAAAATATGAAACAAGCCAAATGAGGAGCTTTAATATGATTGTTAATAAGAGACATGCAAGTGTATGAAAGTATATCAGGCCCAAGACAGAAAATAAAACACTAGAAATTAGATTAAATTCCATTTAAGGAAAAAAAAAACAATAGATTATGGAATAAATAAAAGAAAGATATGTACGAAATAGTTATTTACTAACCATAACTTAATTTTAGCACAAAGCCACAAGTATGGGATACCCAGTAAGGATGATATTCACTTCTAATAATCTGTAAGAGCAGTCTGATAATTATTATGTCAGCATGAGGTGTTTGAAATATGTACAGAATAAGAAATAAAAGACTTAGCAATAGAAATTCAATAAAATGCATTTAGTTTATTCCAGTTTTACAGTTTTATATACAGTGAATTATTCTATAAAATATTGCAAGACTACTTGGTCTTTGTAATGTTGTTTTAAATGTGCTTACTTATGTTAACTAAAATCTAAATTTTGACCAACTCTAATGATTTGATAGGTTACAAGGAAACATCCATCCATCCATCCAATTTCTATGGTTTTCAATAAAATTTTCTATTGTAAAATAATCTTATACTTTTTACTCTAAAAACCTTTTTGTTTTTATTGCACATCAATGAAACATAAGCAGCTTCTAATTTATTATGAACTTTCTTTTTCATTTGCTTAAAAATATATTTATTGGAATGCAAAGCAATAAGTGACCATAATACCATATACAAATCCATCCTTAAATTTTGTTGCTAAGTTTTAAAAGTTCAAAATGGCATAACAGTCTAAAAACACCTATGGATATGATAGATTACCTAAAGTTTTAGCAGTTGGTGTCAGTTTAAGTAAAAAGAGGTCAAAACCACATGAAAAATGTAGATAGCAAAAAATGAAGTGAGTAGAGAAAATTCCATTAGTAGATTCAGTGGTATTTTTATGAGTAATATAATAATTTTAGTGAGTTTGATTTTATCACCACAGGCTAAATCAAAAAAGTAGAACAATAGGTTTATGGCTCCAAGTTACCACTGTCAAATGGCCCAATGTTCCATAAGGCCTAGAGGATAAAATATATTTATTAGAATGCTTATTTACTATCTATAAAGTTACAAATGTATGAAAAAGGGAAAAAAAGATAGTTAAAAAAATTTTCCAATGTTTCCCCATTTCCACTAACTACATTTTCATACATTCTTGTAAGAGAAAGAGATGGATAAGTTTAGTTGATAACAATTTTGTACTTCCACAGAGTTGATTTAGTATTCTCATGATTTTCAGTTTTCATTACATAAATGATCTCTAATGATAATGCCAAAATGAAGATATCAAAGACAGGTCTTATGGTCTACTCTGTTCATTTTTCAATCAAACTATTTCAAGTGATGCAAGAAAGAAATAAAACAAAATCATTATCAAGTCATGCTGATAGCACTAATCTCTCTCTCTCTCTCTCTCTCTCTCTCTCTCTCTCTCTCTCTCTCTCTCTCTCTCTCTCTCTCCTCCTCCTCCTCCAAAATATATCCTGGGTCCACAGAGAATTGATGATGCAAGTAAATTCTTGCAAGTCAACTAACACTGTCTCATGTATGTGTAGAGACCCATTGAAGAACATCATGTATAAGTTTGTCCTTGCTTCTCCAGCAGTGTCCTGCATATCTTATTCATCTTAATTGGATGGTTTTTGAGATGATGAGCTAATTTTAGAGGCCTGCCACTTAGAGTGGAGATGGCTCCTTCTCATCTAAACCATAAGAACTCTGTTTTATTTACACTCATGTGGAGGCCAATGCCTTCTGCTGCTTAATCTAGGCTATGCAGAAGAGATTCGACTTGGGTAGGTGTGTTTGCAAGAAACGCTAGATCATCTGTATAGTCTGCATCTGTAATAGTTTCTGCAAGATATTGTCTGCTTCTTGCTTTCTTTAGCATAAACCATATTCTTTTATTATATCTAGTGATATTTAAACTACTTAGTCTAGGCAGATTATTAAATAAATATGGTGCTAATGTATCTCCTTGCTAAACTCCAGCAACAATTTCTAAGTCTGTGATTCCATCAGGTGAGCAAACCATTGTTTTCATGTATTTATAAGGCACCATTACAGCTGTAACAGTATCTTTGGGGAGACCATATGCCAATAATATTTCCCCCATCTTCCCTCTGTGTTGCCTCAAGATTTTTTGCATGTACTCCTTCAATGATAGCCAGAATCAGTGAAGTAGTTGATTGATTTCTTTGAAAACAGTTTTGATTTTTCCCAAGAATTTTCTCAATTTCAGGTTTGATACATTTGAAAAGCAGAGCATTATAAACCTTAGCAGCTATAGCAGTAAAAATTATGCCTTTTTAGCTCTTAGTGATTCCAAGGTCATATTTCTTAGGGAAAGGGAGGATGCAGTCTTTTGTCCATATTCATCATTCTATGAAAGGTAGAAAGTGAAACGATATAGTAACTAAATTTTATTTGCCAATTCATGAAAGTAATAAAATCATACAGATCAGAATCAACAAAAACGTTTTATAGCAGATTTTATATATAGCATCGAGGGGAAATTGTTATCATAATTATAATGATCAAATTTTGTATTGTTTGTATATTACTGGAATGCAGCAAAAATAGCATATTAGAGTGATATTTTTTACTAACACAGCAACATTAAAATGCCCTAACTTAGAAAAAAAAAACAATTTACAATTGAATTTGCAAATTTATAATAGTATGGGTCAGTATTAACACAACCCCCCAATCAATATAATTCCTCAAGGGAGATGAGTTTTTAATGTTTATTTATTTTATATTTATTTGAAATTAAATATCTTCTGTAGGGGTTACACATACTGGTGACACCATATTTTTCTTATATCGTGGCTCTTATATTTATTCTAAAAAATCCTTTCAAACCATTTCTTCTAATAATATTAGGACCTATTGGTATTTGAATTGTATTACTTAAAAAATAAAATTCATCCATGCCATATTTCAGATCACACACACAAACTCATTTTATATATATATATATATATATATATATATATATATATAAATGAAAAAATAAAGTAATCTAAAGTGAAGAGTTTAATATGAAAGGAAGTCAACATTACAAAGTTTCAGTTTCAATAAACTATCATCAGGACTTAGAAAAGATGTTATGAAATGTTGTTTGATCACTGATGGATGCTTAACAAAATACAAAACAAAACAAAGGAGGAGATTATATATACAATGAAAAGGGGGGCATTAACTGTTTGATCAATAAGTCAGCATTCATATTTCAAAAATATTATGTGACTGTGTTAAGTAATGATGTAAAACAATACAACCATCAAAAGATACAACGGCTTAAAAAGATAAAGATAAAGAAAGAAAGAAGAGGAAGCATAAAAACATGAAGAAAAGAATCAAAGAAAGAGAAGAAAGGGAAAGATAGATAAAATAAGGAAGAGAGAGAAGAAAGGAAAGGAAAGAAAAGAAAAAACAGAGAAGAGAGAGAAAAAAAGGAAGAGAAGAGAAGGGGAAGAAAGAAAAAGAATGGAGTGATGGAAGAGAGAAGGAAAAGGTGGGAGAAAGTAGAAAACATACACACATACGTAAATAACTGAATATGAGGAAATCATAAGAAAATCAAACGTATGTGAATTGATATGTCGAAAGATTAAAAAGTAGAAAAGCTGTAATAGGTGTGGGGAAAAGGTGGGTAAGTTTTAAATAATGGAATTAGTAAAAATGAATGAATGAATGAATGAACAGATAAATATATCTACTAAGGAAAGGGAATTGAAAAGAAGAACATAAGATCAAATGTATAATACGGTTGATCAGACATAAGTGTGTATAGTTCAATGTGTGAAAAATATGTATGGAAAATAATTAATTAATCAAAGATTGAATATATTGTAGCTGTTTAAGACCAATTTTCCAAGATAAGGTGAAATGTTGAAAAGGCCTGGTTGATTATAAACAGACCAACAACGTGTAATTGCACCTGCTTCAAAAATTTGTTTCAATATTTTGCTATTGATACTGGTTAACATTTTCGCTGCATTAAAATCGAATTTCTGGTCAGTTTTAGATATGTGTTGAAAAAGTGCATTATGAAGATTACCTACTCTAATATTTCTTCTATGTTTATATATACGTTTTGGATATTTCTCAATGTTTCGCCAATATATTTCAACTTAGTCTTTGCTTAGAATACAGTAAACACCAGCATCAAAAATGATATCATATCAAGGACTTAAGTATAGTAAATTGTGGATAGTTTTAGAAGATAAAGTGACAGTTTTAATGCCAAATTTATTTAAGTTATTTCCCATAATGTTAGTGGAAGAATTATTAAGAAAAAAAATTTGTGTAAAGGGTGTCTAATATTATCGGAGAGTGTGTTGATGGCAGTTCGAGATCTATTTCTAGTGTGAATTCTAAGGGTTTTAGATTTAGCGAAGTGTACAAAATGTTTGGGGTAAAGAAGATTTAGAAGGGACTTTTCTATGTAATATAATTCTTCATTTAGATATTTTGGGGAACAATTATGGAGATCCCTAAGGTAAAAACCTATGATAACTCCTGTTTTAGTGTTAGTGTTGTGGTGTGAATAAAAATGTATATGGTCATTTTTACGGGTGGGTTTTGGTAAACTCAGAATTCTAATTTGTCATTATTCCTTAAAAGTAACACATCCAAACAATGTCAAGTGTTGTTGAATTCAAGTTCATATGTGAACTTTATAGAAGGTTTTACATTATTTAGTCTGTCAGTAATCCTGGTTTAATTAAGATCTCAGGGATAAATGAACAAAATGTCATCTAAGTATCTGAAGTAACTAGTATAGCTATGGTTCCATTTATTTTACATCATAACCTGACACAGTCACATGATATTTTTGAAATATGAACACTGACTTGTTGATAAAAAAGTTACCACCTCCCACTTCTCTGCAGATATAATCTCCTCGTTTTTTTTTAAATTTCGTTAAGCATCCATTGGTGATCTAACAACACTTCATAACATCATTTCTAAGTCTTCATAATGATTTACTGAAGCTGAAACATTAAAATGTTAATTTTCTTTCATATTAAAGTCTTCACTATGGATTACTTTGTTTTTCAATATTTTTCTCCACATGGTTGGATAATTTTCCATTATTTACTTCCATATTATATATATATATATATATATATATATATATATATATATAGGGAAAGGAGTAGCACACTTTCCTACACCTCGGTGAAGTAGCCATTGCAAAGGGAATCTTATTGTCACCTTCGCCTATGGTCACCAACTTAATATATATATATATATATACATAAAATCCGAGGAATAACCCAGGGGGTAGAAGTATCCAATTTGAGTGCTTAATGCCAGCAGCTATCGACATACAACTAATTTGAGATTAAGACTACATAAAAGCTCAAAAGGCAAAACCCAAAAAACTTTTTTATATGTATAAATATTAAAAGAAAAAATTGAATTCTTTGGTGTTATTATAAGGTCTATGATACCCATCTTCAGATGTTAAATGAATTATTTGGGTGTGCTTATATTACTTCCAGCGAGAATAGAATTTCAAAGACAAAATTTTTCACTTTTTGATTAAAATACATTCTATATATAGTTTTTAATATTTTTCAATAAAAAGTATTTCCTTTCGGTGGAAATATATCTATTTTTTTATTTGATAGAATGTTTATACAATTGGTGCATTGTCTAGGTGAAAAAGGACTTTTTTCTTCTTCATTCATGGCCATTTTTTTCACAATTCCTTCCTTCAAATGCACCAATAATGCTATATGATATTCGCTATTGATGGTTTTTCCTTTCTCAAGGTAATCAATGAACAAAACACATAGAAGATCCCAAAATATGGACACGAAAACCTTGTCTGCTGATATTTGCATCTTTGGTTGCTTTGGACGGCTTTCACCTACTGCTGTCCACTCAGTTGTCTGCCAATTTAACTCCAAAGTGAAGTGGTAGATCCATGTTTTATCCATTGTCACATATTTATGCAAAAACTCCTTTTTGTGGCATTGAAACAGTTGCAAACAACGTTCTGAACCATACATGCATTATTGTTTTTGATTTACTGTGAGCAAACACAACATCCACCTTTAACACAGCTTTCTCATAAACAAATGTTCAAGGAAAATGGTGAATAAACTGCTTTCTAATATCTTCAACTCCTCTGCTATCTCATGCATCATGCAACTTCAATTTATGATCAGCCAAAATGAGTTTGTGGAGTTTTTTGATGTTTTCTGGAACAGCTGCCAAATTTAGGTGACTGAGCGTTCAGCATCATTTGTGTCAATACAAACATGTTTAAAGTCTGCATACCACCTCTTAACCATTCTTTCCAAAAGAGCAGTATCCAATTAACACTTATAAAGCCATTGCTTTGCTTGAACAGTATTTTTTCCATGAGAAAGCAATACTTTATCGACACACAAAAATCAGATTTTTGCATTGTTTTGAAAATTTGCACTTATATATTTTTACTTAGAAAACTAATAATGCAATTGGGCTTTAACTTTCACACATGCCAATTGTAGGTTACTACTTCATATAAATCTATTACATTTTTTATAAGTGTCGACATCTATATGTCAGAGCCAGGACATATTCGGTGATGTGTTATATCAAATATATGTATGTATATACATATATACACAAGGTTATATATATATATATATATATATATATATATATATATATATATATATATATACATATATATATATCGAATTTACATGATATATCCTTCATCAGTACAGAGCTGTTGGACTTAAGTTCTACCTAGTCACCCAAACCTGGCTCCTATAAGTGGAGGGATGCACACGAGTTCATTGCTAATGAGAAAGCAATACTTTATTGACACACCAAAATCAGATAAGGTCAGTATATATATATATATATATATATATATCAACTATATGTGTGTATATATATATATATATACATATATTTATCAACTATATGTGTGTGTGTATATATATATATATATATATATATCAACTATATGTGTGTGTATATATATATATATATATATATATATATATATATATCAACTATATGTGTGTATATATATATATATATATATATATATATATATATATATATATATATATCAACTATGTGTGTGTGTGTGTATATATATATATATATATACATATCAACTATATGTGTGTGTGTATATATATATATATATACATATCAACTATATGTGTGTGTGTATATATATATATATATATATATATATATATATCAACTATGTGTGTGTATATATATATATATACATATCAACTATATGTGTGTGTATATATATATATACATATATATATGGGTGTGATGAAGTTGGCAAACTTCGTCAAGAGTGACGTGAAGACAACATTTACAATAACTGCCACACTGAAGTGTAAGGGATAGCGCTACTCCATTCCCGGCATTGCTCCACTTTACCCTTGATCTTTACCATATAATGCTGGGTGTTAGGCAAATCTAGTTAGAGTACCATTTTTTGAGTCATTCACTCACTTGGGATTGAAACCCAGTCTCCCAGACCACAGACGAACACTCAATGAATTAAGCCAATAACCAGGTAAATATACACACACAAACACACACATATACATATATATATATATATATATATATATATATATATATATGAGGTTCCTGTGTGGGTATATACGTAGTACATTCAATAAGTTTCCAGACATTTTTTCCGGCATTTAAAATTATAGTAGACTCTTGAAAATTCAGTATCTTATTGACCAATTTTTATGATTTCAGCTTCAAATGAACAGCTACAGCAGCAATTGGAATACACCCTACAAAAGCCAGATTGTCACAGCTGCTGAATTTCAAAAATGGAATATGCACGTAAGGACACTTTAGAAGAACGATATCCAATAAAATTCTTTTTTAAGCTTAGAAAAAATGATGCCACAGAAACGTATGGAATACTTCAGACTGCTTTTCGACCATCTTGCATGTATTGAGCATCAGTTTTTGAGTGGCATAAGAGATTCAAAGAAGACAGGGAGTCTGTGAGGGATGATGAGAGGTGTGGAAGGAGGAAGGAAGTCAATACACCAGAGTGGATTGGCCAAAAGGTTAGTGTTAGGGTTACTATGTTGAGGTTTTAAGGGAGTTCAGGAAGAGATTTCATCGGAGAAGGCCAGTACTCTTCAAATCAGGTCAGTGGCATTTCGACCAGGACAATGCACCAATCCACAACTCATCCTTGTCACAGACTATTAGACCAAGATGGGCATCAAGACAGTTCCTCACTCTCTCTATAGTCCAGAGCTTGCTCCCTGTGACTTTTGCCTATCTCTAAGCTCAAGGAAAAATCTAGAGGCTGTCGTTATGAGACAAATGAGGGGATGAAACAGGCTGTGATGAAGGTCATTGACACACTCGCACAAAAGGACTTCCATGGGGTGTTCCAAAAGTTGTTGGAATGATAGAACAAGTGTATTGCAACCGGAGAAGATTACTTTGAAGGGGTCAAGAGTTTCATGTGTGTACTATCAATAAAAGTGCCCATACAAAAAAAGTCTGGAAACTTATTTACTGATCATTATATGAATATAATTTATATATGTTTTAAAATTTTTAAATCCTAAAAAAATAGAAATCCTTTCATGGACCTACTGATTTTAAAATATTTGTTTCTTTCTTTGGTCCTACAGCAAAAAAAAAATCATATAATGTGAATATAAGTATATACATAAGACGGTGTATATATATATATATATATATATGTATATGTACGTGTGTGTGTCTGTGTATAAATGTATGCATG
>CAUZXS010001547.1:5000-22500 GCA_963585895.1 Sepioteuthis lessoniana
GATGGACTGATATGCCGTTAAAATCAATCAATCGTTTTTAATCTGCAAAATCTTTACAATGTTCTATGTACTAAATGCCGATCAATCAAAATATTTTTCACATTCAAATAATAATAATAATAATAATAATAAATCTCTAGACTCCGAGTTTCACGGTGTCGATTCTCAGGTGAGCTAGTGTTCTACACAACTCTGTCTTATATATATATATATATATATACATATATATAGTCTTTCGGCAATTTTCAGCCAGCTAGTTTAGCAAACCATTAATAGTGAATTCGATTCTCACTGGGTGCCCTATAAATTTAGATTTATATCACGACTAATTTTAGTAAATCATTATGTATGTATGTTGCTGTAACCCA
Source organism: Sepioteuthis lessoniana (assembly GCA_963585895.1). NCBI lineage: Eukaryota > Metazoa > Mollusca > Cephalopoda > Myopsida > Loliginidae > Sepioteuthis > Sepioteuthis lessoniana. The sequence goes on from CAUZXS010001547.1 coordinate 5,369, forward strand.
GAAAAGGCAAATGCAGTAAGGATAATTAGGGAATAAAGCAATTGCCAGTACAATTTGCCACTGAATTATAATTATGTTGGGTCTGCATCGCTCTAAAAATTAGCAATTTGTCAAAATGCTGCAATCTTACAGTTCATCTAATTGCTAAATTTTTCGACATTGGCCAATTTTAGCAATTTGGCGGTTTGACAATTGGTAAAATTTTCAATCTACAATTTTGACAAATTTGACTAATTTACTATTTGCAATTTGACAAATTTTAGTAATTTGACAATTTCACTAATTGCTAAATTTGTTAAGGATTACTTATTTCTTGACTAACTTTTCCAAAAATTGCCAAATTTGTCAAAATTGCCATATTTGTTATTCACCTGTATATTCAATTAAAAATTACACTGGTTTACAAAGAAATTGAGGCAAGCACAAAAATACCCGTTTTTACCTAATTTGAGGGTGCTGAATTCAAATTAGAAATCCGTTTTTACTCATCACCTCGAGTTTTTTAGATATGCATAGTGTGCATTTTGTGCATATACGGTACATAAAGGCGTATATGAATTCAGGTTTAATTCTAATATTGTGAGACTTATGGCTTATTTTTTTGTTATTATGCACTAAATGTTAGTGATAGCATTACATTATATATATATATATATATATATATATATATATATATATAGTTATATATCAAGACGAATTTTGACAGTTAAGGCAGCAGGTTTTAATCCACACTCTGGCAGTCATTGGAAGAGGTTGTCTCGCAGGCGGCGCAGGAGGTTAGTGTCCCTCAACTATCGTGTTACACATCTTTTGGGTTACTAAATATTAGTATTACATTTTCAAATGCACATTTAGTTTTACTTTGTTATATTTTCAGATTCTCCAATGGCTTCAAGCACGTCAAAATGTCGAGGATGCCTCAACAAGGCCAATTCTTTCTGCTACGTGTGTATCCCTACACACGTAGCAGTTGCACAGCGTCGAACCATCACTTCCCTCCTCTGAACCGCCTACTTTCACTATTTTGACTGTAAAATTGGTGATCAGGACAAGTCTTGGGCTCCACACGTCTGTTGTAAATCCTGCTACAATGGACTAACTGCATGGTTTAATGGCAAGAAAGCGGCTTTCAACTTTGCAGTCCCGATGGTTTGGAGAGAGCCGCAAAATCACACAGATGATTGTTATTTTTGTTTAACTAATATAACTGGTTTCAATGCATCTTCTTGGAAAAAGATCAAATATCCCAACCTTCGATCTGCTATGAGACCCGTTCCCCATTCAGATGATCTTCCTGTACCCACACCTCTAGTAAATAAAGATCTTCTTTCCTCATCAGATGAAGAAATGCCTTCAAGGGAGGATTCTGCTGAGTCAATATCTTTGGAAAATATTGAGTCTACTTATTCAGGAACAAGTGGCAATGAACCACACTGGATCCCGCAAGAAGACCTGAATGATCTTGCTCGTGATTTGTATCTGTCAAAACAGCAGTCAGAGCTCTTGGCTTATCGGCTTAAATAGAGGAAATTAGACCAGGAAGATGTAAGGATCACCAGTTTCAGGAATCGGAACAAATAAGGTCATTGGTCTTCTTATGGGTATGCAAGCGGGCTTCACAAAGTACTGTTGTTTTCTCTGTCTCTGGGATAGTCGAGCAGTATTTCAGCATTACAAGCAGAAAGACTGGGGGTCTAGAAGCACTTTTGTTCCTGGCGAACACAGCCTCAAGGAGAATCCTCTGGTGGACATGAATAAGGTGCTTCTTCCTCCTCTTCACATCAAGCTTGGTTTGATGAAGAATTTCGTGAAGGCTTTGCACAAAAATGCTGCTGCCTTCCAACACTTGTCTACTGTGTTCCCAGGTCTTAGTGCTGTTAAACTCAAAGAGGGCATCTTTGTCGGACCTCAGATCCGAGAAGTGCTGAAGGATACTGATTTTGAGGAGCTTCTTAACTTAAAAGAACTGAGAGCATGGGAAGCATTCAAGTCAGTCTGTAGTGGCTTCCTTGGTAACACACGCGTACCAGATTACCAAGCCTGTATTGAGAAGTTGCTAAAGTCTTACGAGGATATGGGGTGCCGAATGTCACTCAAGATTCATTTTCTCCATTCCCACCTCAACTTCTTCCCGCCAAACCTTGGAGCAGTGAGTGATGAGCATGGAGAAAGATTCCACCAAGACATTATGAAGATGGAGAGCAACTATCAAGGCAAATGGAACCCTGGCATGATGGGAGACTTCTGTTGGATGCTCTTGCGTGACATCCCGGAGGCAAAATACACCAGATCTTCTAAGAAAACACACTTTTGACTGTCTGTGGTACTATGAATTGTGTAATTATGTCATCCAAGTATATTGATTCAATCAGTGTTCTTTATCTATCCTGTTTTATCTGTAATAAGCTGCTGCAACTCTTGAAATATGCACATATATTCTCTGTTTATACTAAAATGAGACTATTTAAAAGCCAGAAAACTAGAGGTGATAGAGCAAAACTATTTATAAATTTGAATTTAGCACACCCAAGTTAACAAAAAACACCTATCCCCATTCTTGCCTCAGACCAAAAATTTATTTTTGTAAAACTGTGTTATTAGTATTTGATACTATGTAAAAAAAGATCCCTCTTTAGAAACAATAATACAAAAAATATAAATATGAAACTACAATGAATACATAGCCATTACTCCCAGGTACACTCTAATCCAGGGTCCCAAAATATGGGTCAAACATATCTGCTTGAAAATTATTAGTATAAGATGGAAATATTTGATACTATAATAATTAAAGTATTTGAATCAAGAATAGTTTCTTGAAGCTATAATTGCTTGCTGAGAATTATTATTAGTTACCTGATAGCCGAGTCTGCTGGGGTAGTAGAATAGGCCGAATCATCTCTACAGATGAGTAAGACTCCACCAACGAGTGTTCTCGATAGGATACTAAACGATAAGATGATGATGTTCCAGATCTAGAGCTTTAGGGAATGTGGAGTTCCCCTTCAATGCCATTACTCCTCGGTCCACTCTGACCCGGAGTGGTAATACCTGTTAGTGATATGAGTCAAATAGAACTGTTTAATCATTTACTTGAAACCTTTTCATTGTGTGCAAACATATGACTGATGTTGAATTATTAATATTACATTGTAATTCTTGGAACTATTTAACTGTGAGCAAGTGGAAAGATTGATGTTGAATTGCAATACTTAAAATCTTTTAACTATAAAACGTCTTCCGCATAAAATAACCCAAGAATTGACTTGTCAAGACGTCCAACCAACCATTTGTTACTTGAAACCATGTTACTGTGTGCAAACAAATGACTGTTATTGAATAAAAAATAATAACTTTAAACCTTATAATTATTAGCATTTGATAGGAATCCTCAAAATCATTCAAATGGGGGTAAATTATTTGTATTAGATCAGAATAATTGATAACTGGCTGCAAAAAAATCCTAAAAAGAAACTATACATATAAAAGTTCGATGAATACGACTCCATAACATCTAATAAGACGTGACGTGTTTACATCAGTCCGAAGGAATTATTACAAATTGCAAGTCTTTTACTTTTTTTTTATAAAAAGAGTTCAAATGAGCCCCATATCCCTGTGCCATCACTTAGCTATGAATCTCGTTTGTGCTTTCTTGATATCCTTAATTTTTGACACAAGTTCCTCTTTAAACTACTTCTTTCCAAGAATAGCTGAAATATGGATACTGTTTAATAAAGTAGATGACCATAAAATCTTCTTCAAGTTGACTGCACCTCAGTAGACCAATAAGACTCCAACGTGTATCCTGGGTATGACACTGCATCTGATGGTGCGGCTCCAATGCTAGAACGTCTCCTAAAAACCCTCGGCATGCTGAAGGTTTCTAAGTGCATATAGTGAATGTGTGTATCCTTTTATTCCTATAACTTCCAGGTCCATTCTGACCCTGAGTGGTGGTGCCTGTTACGGTCCCATCTATTGGTCGAATAGAAATGCCCAATCATTTATTAAGAATTAGATTAAATATTAGTTATTTGAAACCATACATAAATAGTATACTGCTGTTCTTCAAGGAGGATGGCTTTGGTATTGAATAATCCATAAAAGTTGATGTCATTAAACAAAAATACTAAAACCAAAACAACGACGACTATAGTTTGATTGGTTGATTGGTTGGTGATTTAGCAGTTGATTGGTTGGTTGGTGATTGGGTGGTTGCTTGATTGGCTGATTGGTTAATTGTACGTTTGGTTGATTGGTTAATTGACTAGTTGGTGATTGGATGTTAGGTTGATTGGTTGATTGACTGGTTGGTTGGTGATTGTTTTGTTGATTGGTTGATTGGTTAGTTGGTGATTAGATAGTTGGTTGATTGGTTGATTGGCTAGTTGGTTAATGGATTAGTGATTTGTTGGTTGATTGGTGATTGTTGGTGATTTGTTGGTAATTGGATGATTAGTTGAATGGCTGGTTGGTTGATAGGTGAATTGGATGGTTGTTTTGTTGATTTATTGATTGGTTGGTTGGGTGGCTGATTAATTAGCTGCTTACTTTATTGATTGGTCGATTGATTGCTTGTTTGTTTTGTTGGTTGGTGTATTTGTCTGTCCGTTTGAAATTGAGCCCAACCTGGCGAAGCCTTAGCTAGACAAACGGACAGACATTTAATGAATTTTAATATGATTCAATATCTCGTAATCTTGGGATGATTTTTCTGGATAATGATGTCGAGAATAATATCACAAAAAACTATTAAACAAAGAAAAACAACAACTCTCAAAAATCAATTGAAACCCTAAATTGATCCTTGTAGGAGAGAGAGATGGAGAGAGAGAGAGAGAGAGAGCAAAGACGAACTCATAAGCGACGTTCTTCTGTAGATTTAAGTTGCACTATTACGTTCACTTTCGAACTAATGCTCCGAGGGAAAGATATGAACCCCTTTATCCCTTGGCGATGTGTTCAATCATATCACTGCTGTTCTTCTTAAAGGATTGCTTTGGCATTAGATAAACCTCGAAGGTTGTTATGCCTTTAAACAAAGAAAGCAAAACATGGTCACTAAGACAAGTGTATTTGGAACTATTTGCTTTTCAAATTTAATTTACAAATTTGTCAAAAAAATTGTTTAAAAATTACTAAATTGTAAAATTTGTCTAACTTGCTAAATATGTCAAAAAATTACTAAAATTTGTCTAAAAAGTTTTCGGCAAATTTTAGCATTTGCTAAAACCTTTTTCGCATTTGCTAATTTTTTTTTTTTTTTTTTTTTTAGCCTTTGTTAAAATTTTAGCATTTGCTAAGAATTTGGTCAAATTTTTAAATTGCAAAATTTGACAAATTGCTAAATTTGACAAATTTTCAGCAATTTGTCAATTTTTGGCAAATTTTTAGCTATTTGTCAAAATTTCTAAAATTTGTCATATTAGCTATTTCTTAAATAGCACTCAAAGTTCTGCTGAGTCATCTTAATTTATTCCTAATGTGTATGGCTGAGTCACGAAAATGGAACACAAGGTCAAATTCTGTGTTACACGTCAGCCGAATGAGGCAGAAACATTTAACAATTTAATACAGGATTATAGTAATCGTGTTCTTCCCCGGCACAGTTTTTTTTATTTGGTTTGGTTTTCTTAAGGGTGTATCAACCTTTTATCAGTAATTTAATACTGGAATTTGATTAATTTGTAAATTTTTGGTTGGTTGTTGTTTTAACGGTATCTCAAACTGTCAAGGGTCAAAGAGGTTAGGGAATCATGTTCATTGTACGTTCATATTTACATTTTTTGTGTAGTTGTTTCTTAAAAGTTTTTTTCTTGCACATGTTTCTGTGAAGTACGAATAATTTTTAATGGCATATCAACTCTTGTGTGTTATTTAATGTAAAATCTTTTTTGTGTAAATGATTTGTTAGCGAACCGTTTGTTTGTAGATATTTTATTTTATCAAGGAATTGCTTGGACACGATGAAATAGTTTGTTGATTTTTCTTTATAAATGTATGCTTTGCAATTGGTCTTATTTCGTAAGCTTATCTTTATATCATATTTATTACTTTAAGAGAAGAGATTATTTTGTTGATTTCAATATTTTCAAATAGTTTCTTTATATCATTTTCTTTATAGTATCTATGTCTAAAAGGACTAGGTGTATGCATTCAATCAAGATGAGATCTATTTGACCCATAGATAGAACCCTAACAACTGCTACCACTCCGGGTGAGAATAATGGTAATGAAGAGGTGCCCTATCAATGTTGGATCATAATCATGACTATGTTTTCATTGTTCCATTATAACCACTTTTTTTCCATCTATGATTATAATCATTTGTTTACACAGAGAATTTTACTACATGTCGGTACGGATTACCAATAAAAAGAAATAGTCGTTCGAAAAGTTGATAGTCTGAAAAGTTCATATGACGTCGGTATCTGCTGTAGATGACATATTCACCAATGAGATCTAAGCACTGCAACACCAATGGAAGAAATGTATGGACCTCAAGGAGCGGGCACGTTGAAAAATAAACCTCATTTTGTCACATTCCATGAGAGTATCTTGGTCAGCATGTGAACTTTAAAGCCGACTCCCGTATGCTCAAAATCATGTATCCTGATTTAAACAAAATCCCGGGCAGCTTATGAACTTTTCAACTGACCCTCATACATAGAACGTTGTCGCGACTTTACAGTCGACATTAACATTGTCATATAATTCAAATGAACACCATTGAATTAACGATTTATCGTTCAGCTTTTGTACGCTGATTTTGCTCATGAATTTCTTGAATATTACATTCTTCCTTCTGTGTTTGATTTGGTTTGGTTTGGTTTGGTTTAGTTTCTCTGTTCAATGGTGTAACAATCCTTCTAGAAGAACAGTAGTGGTACTCTTTAACCCATAACTAGGAGGATAAGAGATTTCATACCTTTCTCAAGGGTATTTGTCCGAAACTGAACGTAATAGCGTGATCGGAGTTCGAACTCGCTTGCTACGATTCCGTGGTCGCGCACTTTAACCATTATATTCTTCTGTGTGTTGGCATTGTCATCTCGTTAGTTAAATTTAAATCTTACATCACTGAATTAACACTTCGATCAAAGGATTACATGACGACGCGTCATTTTTACAATGTGAGGGGAAAACCAATTACTTCTTGTGGTATCGTAAGGAACCACTAGTTGAGTGATGGACTGAGTGAATGATTTTAACGGCATGTCGATTCACTAAGGGATATTTTATGCTCAGAGGTTAGGGAATCAGCTCTTATTTGTGCAGCGAAATTTAATCTCAGATATCGAACATTATACAGTGAAATATTTGTATCATTATTCAGCTAATAATAACATGTCAGCAAACGCATTTATTGGTCCATTGTTATAGATAGATGTGAACAGTCATAGATAGATAGATAGATAGATAGATAGATAGATAGATAGATGCATGATGAGGCTGCATTTTAATCTGACATTCCCACAATGTGATGAAAAATCAAACAACAGGTAGTATCGTAAGATACTGCGGGGTGGGGGCTTTGGATTAGTGATAATGATGCTTTGACCCCGAAAATATGTCTGACCTCAGAGTCATCCTCTGACGAAGGTTTTGTTGAAAGCACGGGTGTTATTTTGTGATATATATATATATATATATATATATAAATATATATATATATATGTGTGTGTGTGTGTGTGTGTGTGTGTGTGTGTGTGTGTGTGTGTGACTCAGCCAAAAACGACATATTATAACAATATTTTATTTGAGCAATTCATTTATAATCTTCCAACACGAATAGAGAATTTCCTGTCCAATTTGCAACTGAATGGTAATTATGTGGGGTTTTCGTTCACACCCAAAGTCAATTTTTAATCACTTAAATTCTCGATATAACAGATATTACTATGATATGTCAACTAGAATCCTTTACCCCTACAGAAATAGAAGCAACAATATCATTGTAGACCGCTATTATCTATGAAACACTAATTAGAATCCTTCACTCCTTCATAAATAGAAGCATTTGTATCGTGATAGACTGCTGTTAACTATGAAATGTTAATTAGTATCTTTTGCTTGATCCTACATAGAAAAATCAATATCGTCATGGACAGCAGTTGCAACTGGAACCCAACGTGTTTACGGATCGTCTACTTTTAATATAAAATTGCATTTATGTAAGCCTGCAAGTAAACACACCAAGTGAGCGAATTACATCTGGAAAGTAAATACATCTGTTCAAGTGACTGTGAATTGATTTATGTTTTATGTATTCGACAAGACTAAATTACCCTGGTGCCCCTCCTCCATGTTTGGGACCCAAATGGGAGCAATTGGCTTAAAGCCGATCCTAAAAGTATGTCTCAAAAGTCTTCGAATATCCTTATTATGACTAAATTGCGTTCGGTGATGAGACAGTAATGGGAAGTATGGACTCACTCCTTTCATTGCTATGACTCCCAGGTCCACTCTGATATGAAGTGGTAGTACCTGTTCGGATTCCATCTATTGGTAAAAAAGATCTGTCAGCAAATGAATAATATTAAAGAGGAATACTTGAAACCATATATCTGTGTGCGAAGTATTTTACAATAAGTATATTTATTTACGATAATTAGTAAATGATTATTTGTTACTGGAAACCATATAAATGCAAAAGAAAAAAAATGATTGACTTCGGCATTAAACAAGCCAATAAATGTTGATATGCTGTAAAACCAACCAACCAAGCAACCAAACCAAACATGAAAAAAGAAAAATTAATTTTTTTTTAAATGCTTGCGCTATAGGAAAATATTTACTAAGTATTTTAAAAATTCCGAGAAGAGTTCAAACACTTAGACTCTGACTTTTTTTTGAACTTATTTAATGTGTCAACTTTGAAATCTTCTAGCATTAAACTCTTCTTAAACTTGTTTAATACGTTAACTTTAATCTCTAAAACTTTTTTAATACGTCAACTTTGATCCCTTCTTATACAAGTTTAATATGTCACCTTTGAACTCTTTTTAAACTAATTTAATGCGTCAACTTGAAACTCTTAAACTAGTTTAATGTAATACCTTTGAACTCTTCTTAAACCTGATCTCTTAAACTTTGATCTCTTCCTGAAATGTACCAATGTATTTACATTTTGATGTTATCGTCTCTTTTCGGGTGTGAATTGATCTTCTCCCGCTTTTGTAGGCAACTAATTTTAGATGACTTTACAGAAAGATTAAAAAAAACCCCAATAGGTAGCCATTCAACTGGACTACATCATCCGATCTATCTTCCGATCCATCGAGCAATATTTAATCTAAATATATCCTCATCTGAGTTGCAAAATGAGGCAGAGCCTGTCTTGCTGAAACTACATATTTTGTCTTTCTGACAAAAGAACGTAGAATCTGATCTATACAAATAAATGAGCCTCGTGTTCGTTCATACCATTTCACCCCAAAACCAGGGCTAATTTTTTCATATGAAGTTTCACAAGAATTCCATGTGAGATTGAAATCAAAGGTCATTCGAGGTAACCAAAGGCCAAGCAAACAAAAATCCCCCGTTCTAAACACTGCCAGGAAACAAGATCAGAATATTTTCTATTTCTTTTTCCAAATGACATAAGGATTTATTATAATAAAATAAATTTTCATACTAAGTCCCGGAGTCTTTTGTTGTTGTTTTTTTTTTGTTTGTTTGTTTTTTTGTTTTCGTTTTTTGTTGGTAGAGGAAGTTTTGGGGGGTGGCTAGGAAGGGGTGGTAGTTTCTGTCATTCTACTTACTGCAGCTCTATGTTGGTTATTCAAGGAGTGGATCCCTAAACAATATATTTTATAAAGACATTCAATGAGTGAAACATTAATATTGCGTGGCCAGAATCCGTTATACCAATGGCTGTTGACTCGATGTCAACGCTCTACCACTGATATAGAGTGTTCTTATAAATCTTAACTTAGATTTACAGATGCTCTACCACTGATATAGAGTGTTCTTATAAATCTTAACTTAGATTTACAGATGCTCTACCACTGATATAGAGTGTTCTTATAAATAAATAAATAAATATACCAAACTATATATATATATATATATATATATATATATTCGAGGGTCATTCAATAAATAAAGGGTATTTTTAAAAAGAGCAAAATAATTTTTCTCTCATATTTTGGAATTGTTTTATAGTAAAAAAATTTTAATCTTGAAAAATATTTATTTTGAGGCTATTTATTTAGTAGCAAATAAAGCAGAGTACTCCAGACTTAAACAGAGGTCTGTCATCAAATTTTGGGTGGTTGATAAGAGTAAATCACGTGAAATTTGCATAACAATGCGTGATGTTTACGGAGAAGCTTTTTTTTTAGTAAAAATAATGTCTACAAATAAGCTAAACATGTGTTTATCTGCTCCATAAAGACTGTTGGTGGAGTGGAAAGGCTTGACTCACCGGTAAAGAAAAAGTTCCGCGCACAGCAATCTGCAAAGAAGATAATGTTGACAACTCTTCTAAGACATGAAAAGACTCATCACTATTGATTTCCTTCAAAAAGTGCAACTGTAAACAGTGCTTCCAATCTGCTAATCCATGGCAATTTTTCACCTTATTTATTGAATGACCATCGTATTTAATCTGATAAAGCATTAAAATCCTGAATTAAAACCATCTATAGAAACAAATCAAAAAAGGATTTCAAACATGAACACTTTTTTTCCGTTACTCTCAGTTTCGTGACTTATTCTCAATCATCAGATTCGTCATCTTGTGATGCTGAATCAAGAGAAAATGATGAGTTAATTTTCATATCTTACAATTTACATCCAAATATTTATTTATTCTTGTCTCTTGGGACAATGTGTACGGAAGAAATGTCAAAAATATTATTGTTTTTTTCTGAACGCTTTTGGTTAATCTATAAGCGGAATGTTGCAAGAAATTATCATAACAACCTGCAGTCCGTTGTATTAAGATTTATGTTGTGGAGTTGCTTTTCTTACTGTAATAATTAATGCTTCCAAAATTTTCAGTATCTATCTTTATATTTGTATCTATATTATTTGTGTATTGTCAACTAGTACGTTTCTTAGAGGACACGACGAATTTAATTTTTTTATTGCCTGAGCAAAGTTATTTGAACAAATACAAGAATTATATGAGAGACCAAAAAGAGCTTATAAAAAGTTATATGAAGGAATGTCCTAAAGGTCTTTTAGCAAAAGTTGAGAGTCTTTAATAGAACAGAAATTATTTTGTGAAGACTTACGTTAAGACAGAGTATCATGTGACATGCATGAAGTTTGTTAGGGCAAAGTAACCTTTTATATGCAGGTTTGTCCATGCCATCAAGTGGCCATTAACAGAACAATTTGGCAGGCAAGAGATGCATTCCCACAAACTATATATATATATATATATATATATATATATATATATATATATATATATATATATATATATTGTTTCAAATGTGATGAACTCGAATTTTACCGTTCTCCTTTTCTTCCATTGGCGAAAACTACGAGCCTGGAGGAAAGGACAAACCGTTTGAATGATCCGACCTTCAAAAAGAAAGTAGACTGTTCACTAGGAACCTGAAAAAAATGCACATTTTAGAGACAGTACGAAGAAGCAGGACGTTGAGGCAAGGCATTGCGAAAACTCTACTAAAAAGAGAGTTTAACACCAATGAAAATGTTCTCACTCTTGTGTCATGTATTACTGAACTTTGTCGGGTTTTGTTCTGCGTTTTGTTTTTTGTTTCTTTTCTTGCACCACATTTTCTTGTTGACTCATTATACGTGTGTCTACGTGGTTCATGTGTTTAATATATTTTTTGTATTCTTGCTGTCAACACCCTTTAAACTATCGAACAAAGTTCACTCTCTTTTTGAAAAAATACAGGGAAATTACTTTCCTTCTTTTCCTCTTTAGTTTTCTTCATCATTTCAGCTAATCTATTAGCTATTTTCAAGGATTGTTGCAAGAAAGTATCATATCAGCACACACACACACACACACACACACACACACACACACACACACACACACAAACACACAAACACACAGACAAACACACACACACACACACACACACACACACACACACATATATATATATAATTACAAGCCAGGAGGATGCCGGAATATGGGAGTATATTTTTCACATAAGACATTCTTTCATCTCCCGAGAGCTCTGCTCGAACACATAGAAAATGAAAGAATGAAGCCGAAATAAATCCTTGAAGTGACAAAAATGACGGTCAGACAGAGGAACGATAAAGCGAAATTTATTTGTTAACTGCGAAATGAATATGAAATATACAAGAGGACAAATTAACATGAAAATAAGTCAGTTAGTAGTTTGATAGTGGAGTGATGCATACAGTTATGTATATTCAGCGGCTTAGATGAAGCAGAGAAAAGTCGTGGGGAAGAGTGAGCTGTAACAATCTTAACTTTTCTCAATCCTACTGCCTGATAGTTCATTATTTCCTCTTTCGAGAGATCACAACCAAAAGTCTGTCTTTCTTTTTTTTTTATCAACAGACAGGCCGGGCGACAACTTCTTCGCCTTCGACCTTCTGACAAGGTCCTTTTGCTCTTTTCTTCATTATCACCATCATCATCATAACGGGCTACCTTCACGGTCTGTCCTCGTGGTTCTCTTTTTTTCTTCTTTTATTTTCATAAGATCTCTTGTTATGACTGCGTGGCCACTTCGCATTCTTGAGTTGGCTGGTCGTCGCATGCGTCTCTCTCCAAGGATATTCGCCAACTAACTTTCTGTCGAATTCGTATTTTTGGCGCACGAAAAACAGTCCTTGTCGCGTGCCTTCCTTCAGCCAATCAATGACTCCTCCTTTTTCAAACATTAGTAACTGCTGATTTCTGCGTACGACAGACATGGGGTTATGTGGGTGGAACCTAGTCAACTTGTTTCAATTCCTACTGATATGGGTCATATCTACTGATTGACTCTTACAAACAGTCTGTTACTCTGACCGCGGGAGGGGATAGATATTCGTAACAATATATATATATATATATATATATATATATATATATATATATATATATATATATATATATATTAAAATATTTTGATTATACCAAGTTAGTAAAATTAAACTAATAGAGCGTTCAAGCTAAATCATATTGAGCAAATATTCTAATATCAAGACACAAATATTCACATACAAGTACTATTCGACTTTCTTGAGGAAAATGAAATACCTATTCATTGCCATTACTTCCAGGTTCGCTCTGACCTGGAGTAGTTGTACCTGTTAGAATCTTCTCTATGTATCAAATAGATCTGTTTGAAAATTATTTGTATTTAATAGGAATACCTGATGCCATATAACTGTAAATTATTTGTATTGAGAATAATGACTTGAAATAGAATTGTTTACTAAGGATTATTATTATGAGTTCCTTGAAACCATAATTACTAAATGCAAAGAAATGATTATTATTGAATAGAAATAATTACTTGAAACCTTATCATTATTGATATTTAATAGAAATACTTGAAACCATACAAAATTGTGGGCAAATATTTGCATTAGATTGGAATGTTTGATATCATATAATTGTGTATGAAAGACTAAAGAAACAATAAAAAATGTAAATATTAATGTACAAAGAACGCAATTCCCTTACTTAGCATAAAATAACCGCAAACGGGTTGACATGCTATTAAAATCAATCAATCAAGCCTCAATTTGCTTACAGTACTAGCTGTTACAAAGGGGTCACCCACTTAAGCACTGAACAGACTCCTCACTGCTTAACTTTGGTGATCTGGTGAAAATAATTTGTACTTTCAATATGACTGGAACGTAGGTCACAGAAAAACCTGGAGGTCATGTCAACCATAGGTGGAAAACGAATTAAATTCTTAAGGTGTTTTCTTTTATTAAAATATATGTTGTTAGAATTTAAAGGCAGGTAAGTGGGGATCAGATTTTAAATTTTAAGATAATGATCAAAATTTTAAAATATCCCAGACTTTTGTTGGGTTCGATCTTGTATTCTCCTCATCTGTTCTACTTTCACTTTCGCTACTGCTGCTGCTACAACTCAAGATTGTTATGTTTCTCGTTGTATTCGTCGTATTGATTTTTTTCACGTGCCTGCGTGTTGAATCCGCGTCCTAACTTGATTGTATATTCCTGTCACGATTTACGGGCAACTGATACTGCAACTCCAGCAGCTGCAGCTGGAGCTGGCCGTTTAACTTTTTACCTTCACTAATATTCTGAGAATTTTTTTAAAAATCATGTTTTTATCATAAAAATTACTTAACCGTTTCATGTTTAAGATACGAATACTTATCTGAAGATGTAGACTAAAGCAGAATGTGCTGAATTCACTGGGATTTTTTTAAAATTGTATTATTTTATTCAAATAAAATTAAATAAAATAGAATAAAATAAATTTACATTAAAAAAAGCAACAAAAAAACATGTAATATGTTTTTAAAGATTAAAAAAAGGAGCTTATTCGGATCAAGATAATAAAGAACATTTCTATCAATTTCTCAGTAATATATATATGTGTGTGTGTGTGTGTGTGTGTGTGAATCTAGTACTTACATCCACCATCCAGATAAGTGTAAGTTTCGACCATTTCTTTTATTTAATAACTGAACAGTTAGGTCCCAAAATTATGTGTTCAACTAGCTACAAGTCTTCCATCAGTCATATTTCTTTAGTATTTTCATCACCCAACCACAAAGAAGATGTCAATTCATGTCAGAAGAAGAATTACAATTTGGGGGAATTAACTAACTGTTTGATAAAAAAGGAAGCAAATAGCTGAAACTTACTCTTATCTGGATGGTAAATCTAAGTTCTACATTTCTATATAATTCAAAATTTGATTATTTAGTCAAAAAATAAAGCAAATGATTGAAAGTTACTCTTATTGGGATGGTGAATGTAAATATTACATTTCTAGATAATTTGGTATTCAATTATTCAGTAAAAACAAAGCAAATGGCTGAAACTTTCTCTTATCTGGATGGTGAATGTATAACATTTCAGTGTAACTATTTTGCACATTATCATAGAATTATTATATCTATTATTATGTTATATCTAGACCAGATATAACAGTGATGAATGTCTAGCAGAATTTATACTTTAACATTAACATACCATTGAAAAATATCAACATTATATTTTTACCCAGTCACTAGGAACCTAGAACATTCCCAATGCATTGCTTGTAAGACCCTCCACCATAGAGATGTCTTGAGTATTGCAATAAATTGTATCAAGGGTGAGGCTTCAGTTCTAAGGCACTAAAGTGTGGAGTCACTCATTCACTGCCATTACTTCCATGTCCACTCAGGTTAATATCTGTTAAGGTCTCATCTAGATCTGTTTGAAATTATTAAACTCAATGTAATTGCACTTTTTTAAAAATCTGTTGTTTGGCATTAAGTATCCCTTGAAGGTTAACAACGAAACGAAACCAAACCAAACCAAACTTTTTAAAAATCTTTAAAAATTTTACACAGTAACTTTCCCAAAATGCTTTTATTTATCATTTATATATACACATTTGTGTGTGTGTGTGTGTGTGTGTGTGTGTGTGTGTGTGTGTGTGTGTGTGTGTGTTTACCTTCAGCAGTTCTGCTTTGTAAACATGACATGATTGGGTTGGGTTGTTTCCAATATATTTTTAATTATGAAAAAAATTTTCTTCTTCCCATTTTTTATTTTGTTTTACTGGATGGCACTTGTCTAAAGAGATGGTTCCTAGTTGCGTGTTGTCACATATGTGCTGACATCACATAGACACCATAACCAATACTGTCTTTTTTTCTTTGTTCTCAATAGATCAGCAGCCATGTTTATCCTACCAGAAACAATTATGCGTTCTGACAGGTAAGAAGCTTGTAACAAAATTGCTGTTATTCTTCTTATGCATTCTTCTATGTTATCATCACATTTAGAAGAATTCATATTATGACAATATGTGATGTAATGGTTAAAGAGCTCAGCTTTCAAATCATTGTGAGTGAGTTCAGTTTTCATTATGTCCTTGTGCCAAACAAAGATAAGTTTAATAAATGTCAATAATATGGTTGTATACATAGAGATGATTTTGAAAATATAATTTTATTGGTTGGCTGGTTGGTTGGTTTTATTGCATGTCGACTCTTGTTCAGTTATGTAATGCTGAAGTTAGTCTTTTTTCTTTTCCCAGCAATTATATATGTTTCAAGTAACTAATGATAGTAATTCAATACCAAAGCCACCATGATATTTTTGTTATTTAAGTAATATAATATATGGTTTCAAAGAACTAATCATAATAACAATTTCAGCCACAAATAAATTTTCTTAATACCAATAATTTGTACACAGTTTTATGGTTTCAAGTATTCCTATCTAATTATTGTAATGTTACTGGTGTAGGTTACTGGAATAATAACTCAAATCGTAATGTACAATGTAATGGGTTTATTTTACAAGATGTATAAGGATATGTTAACAGAGGTATATTGTTAAGTAGTCTCACTAGAAAAGCTGGCCACTTGGCCAATGCCATCAATTCTCATATTCAAAAAGAATAGTCCATTCTATACAGAGAAGTATCATCTCTTCTGTACAATACTAATACTAAAAATTTGTAAGAACTTATATGATTTCAAGTTACTATTCCAACTTAGTGGTAATTATTAATTGCTTGCACATAGTAGTATGGTTTCAACTATTCTTATCATTGTTTTGAAACTGATCTATTTGATCCACAGATGGGACCCTAATAGGGACTGTCACTCCAGTTTAGAGTGGACCTGGTTTCAACTATTCTTATCATTGTTTTGAAACTGATCTATTTGATCCACAGATGGGACCCTAATAGGGACTGTCACTCCAGTTTAGAGTGGACCTGGTTTCAACTATTCTTATCATTGTTTTGAAACAAATCTATATAATCCATAGATGGGACCCTAATTGGTACTACCACTTTTTGTCAGAATGCACCTTTGAGTAATAACAGTTTAAAAAAATTACTCCACTCCCCTCAAATCTCAAGAACTGGAGCCTAACCATCAGATGTAGTTTTGTGTCATACATAGGATATGCCTTTTTTAGGTGAGTCTAATCCCTCTGCAGGGAATACAGTCAACATA
>CAUZXS010001547.1:27500-82500 GCA_963585895.1 Sepioteuthis lessoniana
GAAACAGCGGCTGTTAAACTTCACAGTTGGAGCCTGTTATAGTTTACCCTAGGGAAATTGTGGCACAGATTTAACCACTTATACCATAGTCCATAACAATAGGTGCACCCTTAATTATGTATATATATTAGTAGCCTGTCTCTCCCCACAGTATGAAACTCAACAGTCGAACGAAGATTCACAAAATAACACGTGACTGCTTTTAACCAATGAAGGGACGCTCAAGCAATTTATACTTTTCTCATTGATGAATCGGTCGGAATTGGATCCTGACCCATCACCTGTCACTCTCACTTCTATACTTTTGTTGGGTTGCCAGAGGTGCTAGTAGGAGGGGCATTACAGAACAGATCTGTTTGCATGCATCAAATTCGTTTTTATATTTCACTCCAACAGTTTTTATGCATTTATAAAGAGCGCATCACTGCTGTAAAAATGCGCATAAAATGTGCACTGTCATTCTGAGAATCAAAAATTACAATTTTTGAAGCCTCAGTGAAAAATGTTTTTGTAAACACACGAAAAACGGGTGAAGTTTATTTCGGCTTTTGTAAGTTGCGATCAGAGTTCAAATCAAGGCCAACATATAAAGTTAAGGGCTACAGATTTTTTAGAATAAACAAATAAATAAATAAAATGAATGAATGAATGAATGACGAAGTCTTGTTTTATATTCAGACCTTACTTGCACCAATAAAATACGTTGTCAGAGTAGAAAGTAATAAAACTGATTTTCGGAATTGTAACTCTTAACATTTTTTCAGGTTGGTAATCTTGATTGTAAACAAATGTTAACCTCGAACACGTATGAAAATATTAAATTCAGGTTGACTTTCAGATTAACATAGAACACGTTGTATCTATCCTACCCCGCTAAAAAAGGTGTCTCGAGTAAACTGTATCTGGTGATGCGGCTCCAATTTTGGATATTTGGGGAGTGTGGAGTACCTCTTCATTACCATTACTCCCAAATCTACTTTGATCTAGACTAGGTCAAATAGATGAATTCAAAAATTATTAGTATTAGATAAAAATACTTTATACCATATTAAATAAGTAAATTATTTGTATTAAGAATAGTTACTTGAAGCTATAAGATGCTCAACTTATGCGAAACAGATGCTAAAGACTGAATTGAGAAGGTAGATCTGAAATCACATGAAAGGCTTTTGATTCAAAATTTCTTGTTAATACAATCAGTATTTCTATTTTGCATAAATAGCTAACACTAGCAATGGATTAACTGTGGAATTTTCATTTTTTATTTTTAGTTTATGAATTTTGCCTGAGATTTTAGAGTTGTCTTAGATGTTAAAATTTAAATGAAGTAAAGAAAAAAAAACACCTCCACTACCCCATTATTTACTGGCGTAGGAACATTTGAAAATGTAATTTGTCCTTAGTCGTTTGGAGAGGTCGAAGGCCGTTGGTTTCTAGGAAGGTCTGCTGTCAGCGTCCTCGAGAAGGGGGCCTGGGAATGCCTGATCTCGAGAGCCACTAGCTCGCCGAGAGACTGGCGTACCTGGGCCGATCGTTAACGAAGGAAACAGTGTGGGGTCATAAGGTGAGAGTCGTCTTTCCTCGCCTAAGATTAAATCCCAAGGCTGAAAGCCGTCGTAGGCCAAAGGACGAGACACGGTTTTCAATCGAGTGCCGTAGAGCTTTGCGTAACCTCCCTCGGTCCAGTGACCTTTCATGGCCTAGAAGGAAGCTGTATCATGGGTTAGTGGAGGGCTCCGTTTCGGATCGTCTGGAGAAGCGGCTCGGCTGGTCGCTGGGGGAGATTCGCTCCCAATGGAATTGGGCGCCAGGCTCGAGCTTCTTGAACAACTCCGAGTTCTCGCTCACCTGGCGACTTGCCCGTAATGCGTTGGCCCTCCGCGACTGGGCTTACAGAGCGTGCCTGACAGACACGGCTGACTGCCCCCGCTGCAGCAATGGACTGGAAGAAACGGCTTTACACGCCTTCTACTACTGCGAGCGGGTACGGCCGTTCTGGAGTCACGTCGAGGAGTGGACGGCTCGTGTCAGTCCCAAGCAGCTCTTGCTGCTCGACGTTGGTTACGTCATAGACAATGCTGTACCTCTGTATAAGGGTGAGAAGCGTGTGGTGTTTCTCGCGATCCTGGCTGTAGCCCGAATGGTGATTTGGGTGACGCGAAACAAGGGATTGTATGAGGGTGCAAACTTTTCTCATCGGGATCTGATCTTGTACTTTAGGCATCAGCTTAGGGTCAAGATTAGATGCGATAGAAAACGCTTGGACCGCATAACATTCGACAAAAGGTGGGTGTATGCAGCGAGCTTGGTCGTACGAAAGGGAGCAACGTTGGAGTCATCCTTCCCTCCTCTTCCTGCGCATGGCAACGACGGTCTGGGTCCTTCGGGACCCCACCCCGGGTAAGTTGGATTTTAAGTACCTTCAAGTACCTTGTAATTCTTCCTGAACCCCTAGCTAGTTGTATGAGTAGAGCCTTTTTTCCCTCATAGTTAGCCATTAGAACTTCAAGATCCTCCCCATCCCCCTGTTCTTTTTTCTTCTCACCAATCACTTGCCAGCCCGCCTTTTTTTTTCGAGGATCTTGAATACATACTACAATAATCTATTGTGTCCTATTTCCTGGCCGTTCCCTCCCCCCTTTTTATTTTATCCTGACTAGCATAGGCCCCTTCCCCTGTAGGGAAAGCCCGGCTTGTTTTCGATCTACTCTTGGGGCCGGAAAACAGTCCGCTCTCCATGTAATAGAGGGGGGATGGGAGGGAAACCAAATGGGGCTTATTTTATGTTCTCTGAGGCTTTTTTCTCCCATCATACCCTTCTGATCAATTGTACATATATCATTTCACCATGTTGGGTTTTTAAGTAGGTCCATAGAGCGAATGAGGTATTGTGGTGGCTGTTCGTATGTTAGGTGATGAAAGGATGAATTTATTGTAATTTGTTGTAAAGTGCGAATGAAGATGATTGGATCTAGTTAGGGCTCCCTAGGAAAAAACAATCGGAAAAAATACAGTTTTCGTCCCTTTCCCCTCAAAAAATTTCGGGCCTTGTGCCCACTTTATAATACATTTTTGTATTTTAAGGAAATAAAGTAATTTGTCCTTAGTCGTAGAAATAAGAAAGTAGAAACATCGATATATGCTAAACTCTCAGCTGAGAATTCAGATTGGAAGACTTTCTAAATAATGGTTAATTTAGGATTGCTACAGAAGAAAAGTAGTATCCCAAATCAGAAGGTAAGACTAATCCACCAAATCTAAGAGAAAATGGATTATGTGGATTTATACTAAAAACTTACATAATTTAAAGGCGTAAGTATATGGTAGCTTCACAATTATTCCTGTTAACGAGTCTTGTTTCGAAGAAAGATAATAAAGCCCCCCCCCAGTCTGAAAGTTATGTAGAAATAAAAGAAAAAGTTCTATCAAAATAAAAATAAAACATTTCATTCGTATCTGAAAACTCCGAATCAATTTCTTCAGAATAATTTTGTCTATCCGTAACGATAGAATGAGATAATCCCATATGTAACTGATCAATCGAAAAAAAAAAAGGATAGTTGGACTTGAAAATTAAAGGAAACAAAAGGGAACTTCTCTTTGTTTTCTCATCTCTATAACCATTTAGATATCTTGCTCCAGCTTGTCACTGGATTAGCCTTAGAGAGGGGAGTATTTTACAAGCCACACTAGTATATAGCTATGGAAACTATGGGATACGGCATGGTGGATGTGAAGTAAGGTGGATGAATCCAACGTTGGGTTAATAGTCTCCCCAAATAAACTATTACTGCTATAATGATGTTTTACAAAAATAGGAAAGTAAAGGTTTGCTGATTTGATAGAGACACCGATTTCTTAGATATTGTCGTTGGAGTCTTACAAGGAGATTCATTAGCACCATATTTGCTAAAACTCTGCCTAGACCACATACTTCGAACGTCAATAGATCTAATAAAAGAAAATGGTTTTAAAAAGGTTAACGAACGGGGCAAATTGTAGTCTGTCCCCTGTTACATTAAGAAGAAAAGAAGTACAGGAATGAGAACGAGAATATTTATGAGTTTCAAGAAGTTTAATAACAGCCAGAGAGATAACCCTTGTGCAGTAAGTCGCAGGAAAAAGAAAACGGTTGTAAATGAAGAGCCAGTATTAAGACGCCCAGTGTCAAAGCAGCAGCTGAGATGATGTCGTCAGGACAAGAATCAAAATGCTGAAATTAAAAGTAGGAGTTGAAATGCTGTCGTCAGGACAGGAATAAAAATCCTCGAGTCCTAGCAGGAGTTGAGATGCTGTCGTCAAGACAGGAATTAAAATGCTGAAGTTAAAACAGGAGTTGAAAATATCCAATTTGTTTCTCCGAGGATCCGTTGGTTTAGAAGGAAAGATGAATGATGAAAGAACGATTTCCCAGACACCTACGGTCCATAAATTGGGTGAGGTCTCTTCATAGTGCTCAGCGGACTGCTATGTGAGAGAGAGAGTCAGTGAAGAAGAGTCGGTGAAGAAGAGTAAATGTGGTCTCTCATGTTGGCTGGTCCTTCCTGCTGCTAGGAAGCGAAGAGAGGGAATGTGCTCTGTCATGTTGGTGGCTTGACCGACAGGGGCCAGCGAGGAAGCGAGAAGAGAGAGCGAGAAATGGTTAGCGCGGTCTTTTATGTTGCCCCGGGGAGGTGACCCGGACAGAATAGCATCAAGCATTCTCATTGGACGAAATATGTAATTTCGAATCTCCAACGGCCAAAGCAATTCCCGCAAAAAAATAATAATTTGAAATTATAAATCACCACGTGATTTAACGGTGGACCGACGCACAAATGAAAACTAGTTCTTTTGCTACAAAGACAGGAAACAGACGATATCCCTAAGAAACTATAACAGACGCAGACTACTGTTATATCAAGCTTGTAGTTGCAAGGAAAGGACAAAACACAGAGTTACAAATCAAACAAGAATACAAGTGAAAAATTTAACAACAGTATTAACAAAAAAAATCCAAAAATGTTTAAATAATTG
Source organism: Sepioteuthis lessoniana (assembly GCA_963585895.1). Classification (NCBI taxonomy): domain Eukaryota; kingdom Metazoa; phylum Mollusca; class Cephalopoda; order Myopsida; family Loliginidae; genus Sepioteuthis; species Sepioteuthis lessoniana. The sequence goes on from CAUZXS010001547.1 coordinate 32,517, forward strand.
TGTTAGTGAATATAAGAATGTGTGTGAAATTGAGAAGTAAAATGTTCTGTTCGGTAGCAGTATTGATAGGAATGAGTTAATTTTAGGAAATTTGATGTGTGTTGAATGATAGTAGAATTGAGAAATGAAAATGTTCCAGTATTTTTATTGATATGGGTGAGTCAGACTTAAGCGGTCAACCAAAGTTTATGTCGACAGGGAAGGAAAATGTCAGTGTTGAAGAAGTGGAATCTAGGTGGGGTAGTGATTCTCGGGTCACGCGGCTTCCATCAAAAGCCGCAGTAGGAAGGTTAAGACGAGTGTTGTGTGATGTTAAATGTTGCAGCGGTTGCAGTTAATGTTCAAGCGTCTGGCCCTCTTCTTTTTCGTCTAGACCTCGAAAGAATCTCGTCTTTTATAGCTCTTTCTTCCTCAAATCGGATCAACTTTGTCTTTCTTTATTTTTACCGCAAAGGTCATAGATTAGTCGAAAATACATTTGATTTTAGTTTTTGTGATTAATTCCATCAATATTTCACCGTGCGCGGAGCCTATGCGCAGAGACGCATTTTTTCATTTTTAAAAAAAATCTCAGCCCCAGCAACATCCGGTGAGTGGTCTCCTGTCCTGTTAACTGGAATTGCCAATATTTTATTTGTACGATAATCAAAAGAGATCTCTATCAGTCAAATAACACTATACAGATAAACTCGTATTTCTTGCAAATACACCAACTCAAGCAGAATCCTTATTGCATAGCTTGGTTCAAGTAGGAGGAGTAAATGAAACAGAGTACATGTGTTTTAAACAAAAAGGAGTTTTCTCCTTTCTAATTAGCAAGTAGTAGGCCAGTTCTCCTACTTCAGCAGCAACATCTCATCTACTTAAAGTGATGTCAACATATGCTTAGCAAAGGCATATAATGGTATTGACAGGTTGTTGATCATATGATCTGATCTGTCTGATAAAATAAAATGGATTTCCTTTCAAGCTGTAACTGTGCCCATACTACTGTATGGATGCACCTCATGAATGATGGTAAAACATATAGAGAAAAAACTTGGGGGAACTTCACTAAAATGTTGTGTGCTGTCTTGAACAAATCCTAGAGGCAACACCTCACAAAACAGCAGCTGTACAACCACCTACCTCCCATCTCACTCATCATCCTAGTAAGAACAACAATTCATACAGAGCACTGTTGGAGAAGCAAAGATGAACTCACAAATGACTCCTACACATGGACATGCCTGAGTTGGCCGACTAGTTCTGTTTAGACAAGATTCATCCAAGAAGACCTGCTGGGAGCGATGGATGATAAGGATGAATAGAAAGAGAGAGAGAGAGAGAGAGAGAGAGAGAGAGAGAGAGAGAGCTTTGAGTTGTTTGTATGATTTGATGATGATAATGATAATTTTTTTATCAAGGATTATTATTATTTGTTACTTGAAACCATATAACTGTGTGCAAACAATGACTTTTATTAAATAGAAATAAATGACATCATGTAATAGTATTATTAGTATGAGATAAGAATACGTGAAACCATTAAAATGAATACAAATTATTTCTATTAGATAGGAATACTTGATACCATAAAATTGTGTGTAAATCATTTTTATTAGAGAGGAATACTTGAAACCCTATAACTGTGTGCAAATTATTTTGTTTGTTTGTTTTTATGGCATATCAACCTTTGTTGGTTATTTAATGCCAGATAAATTTTTATACAAATAAACAGTTTTATTTCAAACAATTCAATTGAGCATAAGTACACAATTTAATTGTCAAAAACATTTCTATTTCAAGCTATTCAATTTAGCCAAACAGTTCTAATTCAAGCAATTCAATTTAGTATAAATATACTTTTGTTTACTCAGTTAAATATCAAAACAATTCAGTTTAGCATAAGTACGTAGTTTAAATGTCAAAGCAGTTCTATTTTTGTCAATTTAGTTTAGCATGAATGTACAGTTTAGTTCTATTTGCTATCACTCCTGGCCTGAATGGACCTGGGAGCAATGGCAATGAAGGGGTACTTCGCATCCCCCAAAGCTCTAGGATTACTGGAACTTCACCATCAGATTGTTTAGTGTCATATCTAGAACTCTCGTTTGAGGGAGAGGGTTCTTAGCTCTATACAGAGAAGCAGTCAATGTATTCTACAGCCCCAGTCGACTAGGCAAGTGTGCAAATTATTTTTATTTAATAGGAATACTTGAAACCATACAATTGTGCACAAATTATTTTGAGGAAATAGGAATGCTTGAAACCATATAACTGTATGCAAATTATTCTTATCAGATAGAAATACTTGAAACCATACAACTGTGGGCAAAAAGAAGAACTCCTAAGAAACAAATAAGGTAATAATATGGACACAAACGTACTGTGAATGCTATTCCTAAACTTTTAGGCATAAATAACTCTTGCTGAATTGCCATGTTGTTAAAATGAATGAATCAGTCCGTCCATAACATGTACTAACACACACACACACACACACACACACACATACATATATATATATATGTGTGTGTGTGTGTGTGTGTGTGTGTGTGTGTGTGTGTGTGTGTGTGTGTGTGTGTGTGTGTGTCTACATTTTATTCTTAATAAATTTCCTTTTCTTTTCAAGTGTTCAGGAAAAAGAGAAAAAAATCATTATGTAAGGGAGGTAACTCAACTAGAAATTTAAATGAAAAGCCATGGTCAAATGATCAACACATTGAAAACGTCATCATCATCCTCAAGGTATACTTACATTACGGATTCCTTTTGCTCTCTCTCTCTCTCTCTCTCTCTCTCTCTCTCTCTCTCTCTCTCTCTCTCTCTCTCTCTCCATCCGTCCCTATCACCCATCATCATTGGTTAGTCCTCTAGACGGCATCCAGTGTCCACACTGAGTTGATGATCAGCCTGGACCGATGTGTCCGTTTGTAGGAGTCCATCGAAGAACATCGCTTACGAGTTTTTCTCCAATTGTTTCGTTACAGTCCAAGTAGTGCAACCATACAATAGTATTGACACATCTACAGCTTGGAAGAATTCCGTTTTTATTATATCCGAGGTATCAGATTTCCATGTCGTTGGCAACCTGTCTATAGTAGTCCAGGAAATATTGCTGCGAAGATAGATGTACTGGTCTACTGATTTCAGAAGCTTGTTATTTAATGAAGAAATATTACGATCTTGATTAAAACTCTTAAACTCTAGTTTAACTGAGAGAAATGCTTCCTGAGTCGGATTATGCATAAGAGAGATTCGGTTTGAAAACCTGATTTTATTTAATGATGATAAAATCGAGTCGTTACATTCACATTCATATACTAATTTCTTTTTGGTACCATTTTATCAACATCATATTTTCTAAGTTTGGTTCGATTTCTTTAATGACATATCAATCTTTGTGGGTTATTCAATGCCAAAGGTCTTCATGCTCCAAAACATTTGTCTGGAATAAAATCCCTTTCTCAAGGGTATTAGTCCGAAAGTGGACGCAATAGCGTGACTAGAGATCGAACTTGCTTACTACAATGTTGTAGTTCAGCGCGTTAGCCACTACACCACGGTTGGATTCATACCTTTCGCACGGGTATTAGTATGTTAAATGCAATCGGCCTGAATACGCTGAATGTATCCCCCGGCAGAGAGGTAAGACCAATTCCCCACCCTCAAGAAAAAAATGTCTTAATTATGACACTAAACTGCATCTTATAGTGAGGCTCCAGTTCTGGAGCTCTGGGAAATGTGGAGTACTTCTTTATTGCCGATACGCCCAGGTCCACTCTGGCCCGTAGCTGTGGTACTTGTTAGGGGTTCATCTATGAATCAAATAGATCCATTTAAAAATTATTCGTATTAAATTGGACCGTGAGAAAAAAAATTCCTAAAAATCAAATACACAAAAGATGTAAACAGGAATGAACCAGGAATGTGATTACTTAATCTGTAGACATAAAATAACCCTAGACGGATTGACAAGCCGTTAGAATCAATCAATCAATCAATGTTTCATACAATTTACACGAAAAAAAAATCAATAAACTATAAATGTGAATACATCTTTAATTCTTTAATCATTTTTTAATGGAAAGGATGAATTTGATAGGCACTGAGGAGATCACGAATATTGGGTAACAGGTTTGTGAGTTTGGACTGCAAATCACCACATTCTATGTTCAAAGTACTTTTCTGTTTGTTTAGTAAATAATGCACATAACAAAATTTAGATTCCACCATATAGAAAGTTAGAAAAGTAAATAAAATGTGTTCAACAGTTCCACAAAGTCTGGGATATTTTGCTATAGTTTGTTTCATTCATCCATCAATATCCAGTTCCTTTAAATGTTTACATAGACTTTGCTTCGAGATTAAGAAAAGTGTCTAAATTTGCATTTTCCACTGCAAAATCAAATGGAGAAATAATCCATTTAGGAATTTCCATGTTTAGAAGATCCTTGAATTGAGTTATCTAGCACATTATTTATGTGATTTATATCGATAAACAAGTTGTAATCCCAAACCCTTTCTTCTGTTTGTTTTATAGAGGACAAATTTGCAAAATACTGAAAATTGCATTGGCCAAAAGTAGACTTGTATAAACCATGTTTATTCTGGAATGATAAAATAGCAGTTCTAGCGATAAGTATTTATAAATGTAAATTAGTAAATTCAGTCCCTGTGGACCCCTATGCTTTTATTCACCCTGCCAAAATTTTATTCACCCCCAGGGTTCTATATGGGCCATGTTGAGAAACCCTAATTTAAAAGATCAATTACTTAGCCATGATCTCACTTTTAGCGAGGAGTATTATGAATAAATCCTGGGGGCAACAGCCTCAAAACAGCAGCCGAATGACTACTTATCTCCCATTTCACAAACCATCCAAGTACGATGTATTAGACATACTGGGCACCGCTGTTGAATCAAGGACAAACTCTGAAGCGACCTTCTTTTCTGGAGTCATACACATAGACATGCCAGTGTTGACTGACCAGCAAGAACTTACATACATCGGCTCTGTGCGGACATTGGATGCAGTCATGAACTGATGGACGTTAAGGACGGATGGCAGAAAGAGAGCGACAGACAGACAGACAGACAGAATGTTATCAGTACAACTTGATGATGATGATGGTTTTAAAAATTATTTCAAATAACCATCAAATCGATTTAATGTTTTTAGAATGCCTTTATTTTAGAGTATGAAGGCGGGCAGAAAAGTTCTTGGTTTGGCCAAAGAGGCATGACGTTTCTTTTACTTGGCACATTCGTATGTTGTGTTAATTAAAAGCTCAGCTCCAGGGTGTCTTTCCAACAGGCTATACCTGACTCCTAGTCTAAAAGGGGTAAAGGCTGGGTTCTTTGCCTAGCACTCGAGGCTCATCAAAAGGAGAAGGCTAATGGCGCTGAGCAATTTTTGGCACTGCGGGGTCCCCATTTTAGATCATCCTCATGTTACATTCCAGCACCGTGATGATTGGATGAATACATTTCATCCTACTCGGTTATTCTCTTCTTGGTTGGACCGAGAACTTTTCAGTCTGATTTCTGTGGTCCTTGGGTGCTACTATAAAGTTATCCAGTTCTGCACAAGCTCTAAAATGATTGCATGTCTTGTTCTATCTATCTATTTATCTATCTATTTTAGATTATCTGTCTATTGATAAAATTTTCATTATTTTTGTTAATAAATATGTAACTGTAATCTAGTAAAAACGGCGCAGCAGAACGAGATTTCTACTTCATTGACTGATTGATATTATCGTCATGTCAACCCATTTAGGGCTATTTTGTACCAAGCAGTTAGGGAATTGCATTCATTGTATATTTATATTTTTCTGTTGATGTTTAAGAGTAAAGTATTCCAACCTAAAACATATAATTTGCACCAGGTTGTATGGTTTCAAGTATTTCTATCAAATTCAAATAATTATATGGTTTCAAGAGATTAATTCTGAGTACCCCTTTATTGCCATTACTCGTAGGTCCTCTCTGACTCGAAGTATTACTACCCATTTGGGTCCCATCTATGGGTCAAATAGAAATATCTAATTATCTACTAAATTGGAAACCATTATTGGGTTAGTAAAATGGTAATTCCTCTGTATGGAGTGAGAGAGGGAGATGCTCTCTGTGATTGGATTTACTAATCACGTGATGGGCCCAGAAGTCTGGGCGCAAAAATCTAAAATCCAGTCAGACAGATTCCACCAGAGGCGGGGACGTTAAAAGCTCTCAGAAAGACAACCTTAAGATACCAGATATCTTCTTCAGCGTGTCGGTAAGTCCCTTGAACTCAACTTTATTCACAGGGTGGATTGTACGTAGTTATTAATTGTTTCACTTGTTGATTAATAAATTGTTAGAATTAAACGAAGTATTAATTCATTTATTTGTTGCTGTTAGCCTTAAAATAAACGCTACACAAACACAATACCATTTAATAATGTACAAACAAATGATGAAGAAAATTATCAGTGTTAGCTAGCTGTACTTGAAAACATTTAACTGTGTGTAAACAAATGAGTTCTGGCTCGTCTAAAAATACTGTTACTGACAAATTATTTGTTTGCAAATTATATATTTGATATGTATATTTTCATAAATAGGTTTTGGCATGAAATAACCAACAAGGGTTGATGTGCCATAAAACAACCAACCAGGCGTAATTATTTCTATTTAATGATAAACATTTGTTTGCACACAGTCATATGGTTTTAAGTAACTAATAATAATCTTTCGTAAATAATTATGGCTTCTATTAATTATTCCTAATGGGATACATTCAAAAGGTTTCGTTTAGCTTGGTTTGGTTTTATGGCATATCAACTCTTGCATATTAATTAATGCCAAATCATGTTTAGACATATATATTAAATATATATATGATTTGTAAACACATTTTGTAGATAACATTTTCAAACAAGTTTGAGCTCATTTTTTGCCCACAGTTAAATTGTTTCAAGTGTTGTTATGCAACTCTAACAATTTAATCTAACATCAGTCATTTGTTTGCAAACATTTAAATATGATTTGTAATTTTATTTTTGAATGGGTTTGAACTAACTTTTATTCCACACAAGTATTGCTATTGTTTCTACATAGTTAAATGGCTTCAATTATTGGCATCTAATACTAATAATTCCATTCAATATTGATCATTTGGTAGCACACAATGAAGTGATTACAAGTATTGCGATTCAACGCTAATTATATTATTCAACACTATTTATTCATTTTACACACAGTTAAATGGTTCCAAGCATTGCTATGTAATACTAATAATTCTATTTTGCTTTGTTTAACGGTTTTAAGTGTTGCTATGTATCACTAACAATTCAATTAAACATCAGTCATTTGTTCACAATTTAAATGTTAAACAGTTCTAACTGACCCTATCAGATGCTACCACTCAGAATCAGAGTGTATCTGGGAGTAATGGCAATGAAGGGATACTCCACATTCCCCAAAGCTCCATAACTGTAGCCTCACCATCAGATGGTTTTGTGTCATATCCAGGGCACTCGGTGTGGTGGTGGTGGTGGAGGGTCTTTCCTCTTTGCAGAGATACAGTCGGTGTATTCTACACCCCAGCCGACTAGGCTTACATTCAAAAGGGTTACATACTTCGAAAGAGTGATTAAAATAAGACAGTAAAAAAACGTTATAAATATTGAAAGAGTGACAGAGAAGCGACATAAATTAAGACATGACTAAAAATTGATATAAGAATTAGACACTTTATTTTTATTAAATATATATAAAAATGATACGTAAACATATTACTCTTCACTATAATTAATCTCATCTTCGAGATTATGAAGTCTATTGCATGAAACAAAATGCTAATTGTGTGCAATTCACCGGTTATATTCATCTAAAGACTCTATTCCATGTCTCCTTAAAACTGTTGCAAGCCTATGTAAACAGATGTGAAATAAATACAAGTATCCGTAAGAATCAATAAACAATAAACACTTTTGAAAGAGGAAAACTACTTGAAAACAATTATAGATCTCAGCATCATTACAGAAATAAAAATGCGTAGAATATGATTTTTTTTATAAAAAGGCATTGGATATGATTTTTACTATAAAATTTCTTTGAATAAGAATTTTCCAGTAAAAATTCGTTGAATATGACTTTTACTATAAAAAAAAAAGCATTGGATATAATTTTTAAAATAAAAATCTTTTGAATACAATTTTTCTTTATATAAAAAGGCATTGGATATAATTTTTTTACAATAGAAATGCATTGGATATGATTTTTTACGATTAAAAAGGCATTGGACATAATTTTTACTATAAAAATGTTTTGAATATAATTTTTCTTTATATAAAAAGCATTGGATGTGATTTTTGCTATTTTGCTCCAAAACTGCGTTGAATTTTTATACATCTGTGATTTTTACTACAAAGATGCGTTGAGTATGATTTTTACTATAAAAATGTGTTGAATATGATCTTTATAACAAAAAAAGCATTGGATATGATTTTTACTATAAAATTTCATTGAATATGATTTTTATTATAAAAAAAAGCATTGGATATGATTTGGAAGTTATATATCTCAACATCTTTACAGAAATATGTGCAACAATTTTTTGATTTTCTATTTTGATTTCTCATTCTTTTGTTATGACATTATTTCAATGCACACTTTTATGACATCAAGTATTCAAATCTGATATGAATAATTTTTATACAGACCGCAGTCGAACCTAACCTCGACGGACGCTGCTCAAGCTCGCAGCCAAACTAAACCACCGACGACGTCATTCCAGCTCGCCGCAGTTCCTGCCGACCGCTGATCACGTTCCAGACCGCAGACTTTCCTACATGACCACTGAAGTCGTTACTGTCGACCCAGTCATCTGTTGACCGCAAGTCTACAGCATACAAACTATCCTTATTAGGGCAAACAAAATAGAAAGTTTTATCTTTATGACTGAGAATCATCATTCCAGTCTCGAGACGTTCCTATCCTGCCTGCCCATCCCGACAGTCTTTGTTCCAAACCATCGGCGCCCGACAACGACCAACACAACCGAAACTACACGGACGTTATGCACTAGCACTCCGGTTCACTGGTGACAAATCTGCTCGGACACCATCAACACTCCCAGGCAACGTTGACATACTCCCGGTTAACCAAGGATTGAATAAACCGGGACATCAATTAATCCAGCCTCTGCGACGTACGAATCCACATCTTCTACCGACTCCAGCTTCACCTACGACCTGCACCAAAACTATCCTGATCTTTTAAACGCGCTGTTGGTAAGAATAATTTAGACAACTGGGTCTACACTTTTCGAACGAACCGACTTTCAACACGGCTGAGATGCAGCAGCTGCAATGCTACACCACTGCGAACCGTTCGTGTACGATTAGCTCAATAAAGGCCTGATATTGAAATCTTACTCTCTTGTCTTTGTCATTTGTCTTGTTCGTTGTCAATCATTGATAATTTACGAATGTTGGTGGAATTGACGTCCTCTCGTCACGCCAATCGGCAACATACCTCTCCAGCCGGGAGAAGGGAAAAAATGAGAGAAGGGAAATGATGATACAAATAAATACTTAGACATAGTATGTGTACAAGAACATAGACACCGTCATTCCGAAGAAGAAATGAAATACCACGATACTGGCAATGGATGAACATTTATCTCAGCATCAGCATAGAAAAATTCTGTCAATGCTGTCATAGGGGTTATAGGAATGCTTTTCATTTCTCGTGCCCTAAAACCACTTAATAGCATCGAGAATATACAACCAAGAATGGTGATAGCTACGTTAACGGCAACTCCAGTACAACAATCATCTACAACTACAGTCCTTCCAATACTAGTGATGAAACGGACCTCGACACCTTTTATTATGAGCTATCTTCTCTTGTTCGTAGCGTGCCTAAACACAACCTTCTAATTGTTGGAGACATGAATGCTCAAATAGGTAAAAACGAAAACAACAAATTCAGCTTACACAACTCGTCAAACAGAAATGGAGAACGTCTTAGAGATTTCTCACTTGAAAATGGACCAATATGCCTTAATACTAAATTCCAGAAAAAGAAGGGAAAACTATGAACTTACACTTATGCAAATAATGTTAAAGCACAGATAGATCACATCCTCATAAATAAGAAATGGATTAACAGCGCTTTGAATTGCGAGGTATATTCCTCTTTTAAAGGTGTCTTCCGATCATAGAATTGTCACAGAAAAGATACGTCTGAGCCTAAGCAGGAATTGGAAGCAAACAACTAAAACCACACATTATGTCTGTTCCTTGCTTAACAATAGAGATATTAGCGATAAATATACGATAACACAAAGAAATAAATTCGATGCTCTTCAGGAGATATCCGAAATAGTTACTCCGAATGACAAATATGTGAATTTCGTCAATGCCCACATAGAAGATACAGCAGAATTCATACCAACCAAACTAAGAATCAAACAGAATTCTGTAGGAGACATTAGAAGTTAGGAAAAAACGTGACAGTGTGAAAACAGCATCCTTATGTAATAAAAGGAACCCGAGTAATGCTAACGCTCAGAAATTTAAGAAATCTAGTGAACTAATTAACGCACATCAAAAAGAACAAATAGAATACATTCAAGGTCAGATCTATAGAATTAGAAAATCAGTAGAAGATAGACAATCTCGAATAGCGTAGCAGACAGTAAATAAAGTGAGTAAAAAGAAGAGCGTCTCGAGAGCTAAGCAAAAAGCTGCCAGTCAAGAAGAAAGAACACACATGTTGAAAAAACATTTCAAGAATCTGCTCGAAAAATCCCCGAAAGTTACAGATAAGCCTATTTCGGAAATTATTAATAATCAACTAGACATCAAATTAGAACAGTTTATACAAGAAAAAAATTCGATGTAGTACAAAGAAAAATTTAAAATAGGAAAGCTGCCGGTCTAGATGAAATACCACCAGAAGTATGGAAGACAAGGAAATTCGATGACCTACTGCTCCGATACTGCAACGCCGTATATAACCAAAACACTATAGAGAGATGGACAAAAGGCTGCATCCTCTCTTTCTCCAAAAAAGGAGACCTCGGAATTGCCAAGAACTACCGAGGTATAACCCTTACTTCTATTGCTGCTAAGATTTATAATGCTCTGCTACTCAACTGTATCGAACTATAAATTGAGAAAATTCTTTGGAAGAATCAAAATCACAGATTCTGACAATGGAAGGAGTTCGTTCAAAAAACAAACAAACTCAAAACGACACTCTTACTTATAGACTTCTCCAAGGCATTTGACTCCATACACTGAGGGAAGATGGAGCAAATACGTATAGTTTATAGTTTCCCCTAAGAAACTGTCGCAGACATAATGATGCTCTATAAAAATACGAAAGTAAAAGTTCGCTAACTGGATGGAGACACAGACTTCTTTGACATTGTGGCTGGTGTTCTGCCAGGGGATACATTAGCCTCATATCTATTTATAATCTGTCTAGACTACGTAGTTCCAATATCGATAGATCTAATGAAAAAAAATGGTTTTACGATAAAAAAAAAGGCAAGGTGCAGACGATACCCCGTACAAACTATTACGGACGCCGACTACGCAGATGACATAGCGCTTCTGCCAAATACACCTACCCAAGCTAAATCCCTGATGCATAGTCTGGAGTAGGCAGTAGGTGGCATTGGCCTCCGTGTGAATCCAGACAAAACGGATTACATGTGTTTTAATCATAAAGAAAATATCTCCACACTAAATGGTGGCTCTCTGAAACTAACAGACAAGTTCACGCATCTCAGAAGCAGCGTTTCATCTTCTGAAAATAGCATCAATATGCGACTCGCGAAGGCATGGATTGCTATCGATATGTTATCGATCATATGGATGTCAGACATCCCATGAAATAAAACGTAATTTTTCCAATCAGCAGTCGTGTCAATTCTACTATATGGATGCACCACATGGACGGTGACTAAGCATATACAGAAAATGCTCGACAGGAACTGCATAAGAATGCTACGCTCTTATTGAATAAATCTTGGAAGCAACATCCCAGGAAACAGCAGTTGTACAGCCACCTACCTCCCATCCAAAAGAGACCAACAAGACATGCGAGACACCACTGCTGGAGGAGTTATAGGGGTTATTAGTTTTGTTGTTGGTTATTTGGTTTTTAGGGTTTTTTGGTTTAAATATCTGACTCCGTTGGTTTTCTTCTTACCCCATCTTAATTCGTTGGCGTCTTCTTGTCTGTGCAAGCTGCAAAGGAAGAAAAGTAAGGAGACAAAGATAGGAGTTATCTTTTTGAATTTCAACTTTATTTTTGGGTTTTCACGCGGCAACTCTGTAGCGAGGAATGTCTTCCTGGACTATTTGAGTACAGTCGTTTCTCCCAAATAAGGCGTTAAAATTACTTTGTCGTTTTCGGTGGTTGATACGTCCAAAATCGGTATTTTTAAATTGTTGGTTTCGGCAGTGTCAGCTCGCTAGCAGTAGTCTTGGTGTCAGGCTACTAAACCTAATAAACGATGTGTTCTCTGTTTGCGGCCGCGTGAAGGAGCGTCCGTTATGTGCAACGGTGGAGGCTGAAGTGAGGTCAAATTTCTCCTTTGACCAGGGATGGGTCCTTTTTCGGGCATGCATTGCCCGCACTTCCTGTTAGGAGCTTCTGGGAACTTCTACACTTCTTGAACTTATTTAATTTATTCTATTTTTATTTTTCTAATCACTACAAAGTAGAGACGAACTCATAAACGACGTTTCTCCAATAGACTCCTTCACACTGGTGTGCACGAGTTGGATGACCAACTAGAACTTATCTACAGCTGGTCTGTACGGACACAAGAAGTAGTCTAGAAGACGATATATATATATATATATATATATATATATATATATATATATATATATATAGAGAGAGAGAGAGAGAGAGAGAGAGAGAGTGTGTGTGTGTGTGTGTGTGTGTGTGTGTGTGTGTGTGTGTGTGTGTGTGTGTGTGTGTGTGTGTGAGGGAAATCCGTGCTAGCAGCACGACATGATCATGATGGTGATGATGATCTTGATGATGATATCAGAGCCATATTGGAACGATTAATAAAAGGAACTTGTCTTTTCATTACACCGGTTATCACCGCTTTCTATTATTTTGAAGGCGTATCACGCTAATAGAAGTAGGTGTTGTACTTTTCCAAACGACTTTGGAAAGAAAAAACACCCCAACTCTTCTGATCCAACTTAAAAAGAATCTTTGTTTTCTTTTCATCATGGCTAAACCATTAGCTGGATTTGTGTGTCTTGTAACGGGTGCTACTCGAGGAATCGGCAAAGGGATTGCCGTTCAACTTGGCGAGGCTGGAGCGACAGTTTACGTAACCGGGCGTACATTGACCAAAACAGAAAAAAGCTACGGCTCTTTGACTGAGACTGTCGAAGAAATAAACGGCCGAGGAGGGCGAGGGATTGCTGTCCAGGTTGACCACAGTAAGGACAACGAAATCACTGGTTTGTTTGACAAAATTAAAAGAGAACAAAACGGTCAGTTGGATGTCTTGGTTAATAATGCATATTCCGGTGTCAGTGCCATCATGGAAAATATGGGTAAGCCGTTTTGGGAGCAACCACTCAGTATGTGGGACGATATTAACAATGTCGGACTTCGAAATCATTACATCTGCTCTGTGTTGGCCGCCCAGATGATGGTCCCGAGAAATAGCGGTCTCATTGTTGATATATCTTCAGCTGGAGGCCTTGTTTACACGTTTAATGTCTCTTATGGGGTAGGCAAAGAAGCATGTGATCGAATGGCTGTGGATTGCGCTCTGGAGTTGAAAAAACACGGTGTTTCGTGTATTAGCCTGTGGCCTGGATTTGTCCAGACCGAACTCCTCGTGGATCATTTTGAGAAGAAGGACCCAACCCAAGAAACTGCAGAGTCTCGTAAGATTATCGAAAACTTCTTGGCTGGTGAAAGCCCTGAATTCAGTGGTAAATGCATTGTTCATTTATTAATGGATAAGCAGAATTTAATCAAGAAAAGCGGGCATGTTTTAATCACGGCCGATTTGGGGGATGAATATGGATTTACAGATATTGGTGGTCAGAAGCCATGGTCTGTAAGATCGTTGAAATTCTTGGTCCATTATTATATGAATGTTCCCCGAAATGTGGCTGATTGGATACCAAATTTTATAAAGTTTCCCGGCTGGATGGTTACACTAATAGGGAAGAAACTTTAAGCAACAAATTGTTTTTTGCATCTATAATGAAAAGTGTTCTTTTTTTTTTTCTTTTTTTTTTTTTTTTTTTAAAGTGTATATTCTTAACTTCTGGTTCGGTTTTATTTTTATCAGTTACAGGTGAAATGACTTTTTTCAATTCAATTTATTCATTTATTTATATAAGTGAATATAATTTTGAAATATGTTATTAAAATAGTCATTTACTCCTATTAACTTAGTGAATTGATTATTTAACAAAAAAATTGTGTAGAAATGTTGGTAAACTTTTACCCTGTAACCCATCGGATTTTAGCGAAATGTTCCTAGCGACTTTTAAAATCTAGTCAGCTTCTCTGGAAACTTTTACATGTCTACATTTTTTTTTATTGTATTTACGCTGGGAACGTTTCTACACAATTTTGTAGTTATTTTCTAATTTATTTTACTCATTTATTTATATAGGTGAATATAATTTTGAAATATGTCGTTAGAATAGTTACTCTCACCTACTTGGTGAATTATGAAAAAATGTACTACAGTTTCTAGCGCCTTTAAAAAAATATATAAATAAATAAACACCTTCGCTGAAAACTTTAGCACATACCTACATTCTTTAAAAAAATCACTGAGAACGTTCCCGCACAATATACGATTTTGTAGCTATACTAAGCTTTGCTTAGTTGTGGCACAAGGCCAAAAGTATGGAGCTTCCAGTGAGGATCGAATTCCCTAACAATGGTCTGCTAATTCAGTTTGATAACCATTACACCACGTTAGGTGCCATATACGATTTTTTTAATCCATCAAAGTAGGAGTAACTAATTTTGCTGACATGTTTTGAAAGATCTCCATACTTTTTTTCTTTTTTTTTTTTTTTTTTTACTGGCCAAAGATTTTTTATACCTTGAAATGTTTTTTTCTTTTTTAGTTCATGAAAAACAACTGTTTAAAAGATCGTCAAATTAATTAATAGTATTTTTTTTAAGTAAAAAGTAGTTAATTTTTTATTTATTACATTTTATGAAGATTCACGTCAAGTATGAAACCTTTGACGATATTAACCAACTTACAGAAATATATAAATTTGGAACAATTTTTGTAAATACCTGTTTGAAGCAAATATATAAACGTAAAAAAAAAAACGAATGCTGTGAAAACATTTTTTTCAACAGAAATATATTCACTATTTTAACAAACAGAACAAGTTTGTTAAAATAATGAAAATATTTCTGTTAGAAAATTGCTCTGTAGTGTTTTAACACTACTGTCCTGGCATTCACACCGAATGGGTTAATCGCCTAGTCCCAGGGGGTCTTCCCCCTACCCAGGCAGCACCTGCCCCCTTGTCTAAAAGGGCCATGGCAGAGATTTATTGGTTAGCAATTGAGGTTGTCTTGAAGAGGGAATGCTGAGAGGACCAAACAATTTTTTGTAAGTGACTATGTACAAGTCTCAATTTGTGCATAGCCCTTCCCTAAAATGACTTCATGTCAAATCTGACTTGGTGGGAAGTTAGATGAATCTGTTCATGATAGTAGCAGCCACCAGGATATACAAAAGACTGAAGGTTCATAGCCTGTTTCTTTTGGTTCTGCTTCCTCCCAGGTAATAAGCCGTTTGGCTCAAACACACAGAAATTTACCATTTTCACCTACATGTTTCAAATCTGTTTGGGAGTCCCTGTGGTGTAGTGGCTGATGAGCTGAACTATGACGTCATAGTAAGTGACTTAAAACTTGATTTGCACTGTTACGTTTAACACCCTTAAGAAAGTTATGAACCCCCCTTTATCTCCCACAGCTATAGGTTAAACAGTACCACTACTGTTCTACAAGAATGGCTTTGAGATTAAATAACTACTGAGGTTGATATGTCATTAAACAAAGAAACTCAAACTTCATATACATCCTGAAGATAAAACCAAAATATTGTTTTATTTTAATAAATGCTTGTATTGTTGTGTATATCAATTGGTTTAAACATGTTGCTTGGAGAAACTTTAACATCAACTCTGTTTGAAAATAATGTGGTGAACAATAACATGCATAAAGTAACGATAAAATCAAATGAAATGCACAACAATACAAACATTTATCAAAATAAAACAAATATTAGTTTACCTTCTTGGCATATCTGAGACACAGGTGAAAATGGCTAATATTGGTGTGACTTGTGTACTTGTGTATGAGCCTAGCAGTTTTTCACCTGGGAGGAAGCAGAGCCAAAAAGAGACTGGGGCTATGAACATTTTGTTTTTTATATCTCCTACCTGCTGCTATCATGTATGTGTTAAAACACTACAGTTATATCTGATTGTTGTTGTGTGTGTTTTTTTTAAAATTTATTTCTTAAACTCCTTTTGCTAGATACTCTTTATTATTACTATAAATAGATTACAAGTTTGATTCATATTATCTTAGTAATTGTTTACTAGTCTAGTTTGTTAATCATTATATTTAGCAATATTATATGACTCTATGTAGGTAAGCTTTGTTTTATCCTTAGCTTTGGGTAGGAGTGAGGCTGCCTTTTCAAGCAGCAGTGTGTATGTATATATATATATATATATATATATATATATATATGGTAGGGGTCTCCATTTTCAAAAATGACCTTTTGTCAAACTTTAAAGCAAGGAGGCAATGTAAACCACCTGACTTATACTGAGGGTGACCAAAAAAGAAAAATAACAAACATTAGAAAATAAACTGATTTCCTTCAAGCATAAAATCTATTAGATACATATCTGAAATTTTAGTCTCTAAGGAACCATACTGTATGTGCAAATTTTTAAACACTTTCTTCTGTCCATTCAGAAGTTGAAAGGTTTCTTTTTCTTTTCTTTTTTTTTTTTTTTTTTTTTTTTTTTTTTTAAGATTAGGTATTGTCAATCATCTTTATAAATAGAATAAGACATGAATACATGTGCTTGAATGCTATGCTTCTGTCATCACTTCAATTAAATAATGGACCATTTCATTTTGATTAAAATAACTCAAAGCAAAGAAAAAGAAATTAAATGTAAGAAAGAGAAGGAACTATAATGTCATACATCAGACACTTATCATCTGCATCAATAGAATGGAAGGAAAAAGGAAGTGGGGGAGGAAAGAAGGCAAAAGAAGATCGAAAAAAATGATAAATTAATGAATGCTTATTTTGAAAAATTATTATTTTTACTCTTTGTGAGATTTTCTCAACAGTAGTAACAGGAGGCTTTCACAAGTGTCCAAGTGACAGCAAGTCTCTTTAGTTCTCTCCAACTTGTCTCGGTATTCTATTTAATCTTAGTAGTGCTGTTGTCTTGGATGAGCTCAATTCTTCTATGGATCTCCAGTGTTTTTTCCAGGTTCATTGGGATTGTTCCAAGGACTCCAGCTATAATTAGTCACCTTTGAATGCTAAAACTTGTTCAACTTTTTGGTAAGGTCTTGGTATTTATTTTTTTTTATTTTTGTTTTTCTTTACATTTATTCTGTGTTCTGCTGGAATGGTGAAATTCACTAGCTGACATGTTTGTTTCTTCTTGTAGACTACAACTAGGTTTGATCTTTTGTCTGGGATTGGGTTATCAGTTTGTATTAATATTACTTATTCCTTTCTTTCTTTCCTCTTTCTAGATTATCATCATCTCTAAATCCTGCTATTTCTTCCTGTTGTAGAAATAATCTGTTAAAGATAAAAGTATCAAGAATCCAATAAAAAGATTGAAGAAAAAAAAACTTGTGAAGTTTTTGAATTGAGTATAAATATTATCAGAATAAATTTGCCTTGATTTAAACTAATTACAGGGTGTTTAAAATTTTATATATTATTTGAAATTTAAATATCTGAGTAATTACATAATCTAGGCAAATGAAATTAAACAGGATTAATTTTGAGCACAATAAGATTTAGTCATCAAAATTTGAATGAGAAAAGTAGATTACTTAAGTGATTTCACTAGTTTTCAATCAGCATACTATGTGGCCATTTTTTTCGATATTAGTGGCCATGCAGATCCTTTTGCCCTGCACAGATAGCCAGCCTTCTTTGAACTTTTTTATTCCATGTCCAAATCTGCATTACAGTTGATGCATTTTTAGCAAATTCTCTCACAAATGCATGCTACAGTCTTTTTTAATTATGTTAAAACACCCAAAACATGTTTTCTTTTCCAGTGAATGGCATTTCTATACCTGAAAAAAAGAGGCATACAATATTAAACAATGAATTTTGTGTTATATCTACACATGCTGTGAAAAGCTGAGATCATTTCAACAAGAATTAGTCAAGTTATTTGATTATAAAATGATATCAATTTTTCTGAAACACCCTGAACATCTTTCTGCTTTAGATCACCCCAATGTATGTTTTTTTAAATCTTGTTTTACAAACCATAAGAGTGAAAAAAAAGAAGTTAATTGAAGGTTGATATTTAACCAGTTATCCGTGTGTGTGTATATATATATATATATATATATATATATATATATATATATATATATATATATATATATATCTCTCACAACTCTTCAGTGTGGCTAAACCTACAAGCTGTTTTAAGCTGGGATTGAGATATATATATAAAAACTGGAAATAAATCCAACTGTATGAAAATGTACTGAGATGAAAAAGAAAACAAGGTCTTCAGAGAATGATTTAATTTCTAGAAATATTTGCCAACATTAAATATTTCAGATTTTAGACCTTTATTATAATTCCTTTAAATAACTGTTTTCTCATCTATGTAGATTTTATTTATATATGTGTGTGTGTGTGCGTATATATGTTTTTTTTTCTTTTTCTCCTTTTTTGTTTTGTTTTTTTTAAATTCTTTTTGCAGGAATTTGCAATAAATTTGTAGCCTTTCACAAAACTTGCATTCCATACCACAAGAACTTTGTCATGTGACATCATGTCTATCTCTCTATCAATAAGAAGTAAAAAAAAGATTTAAAAACCTATGAAAAGTGCTTTTTTAGCAAAGCAGGTTTAAAATCCAACATAAAAAGTATATTTCCCATTACTTGTTGTCTTGCCACAATCATTGGATGAAAAGAGTAAAGTGGCTTGACCACCAGAATTTCAGAGGAGATATTGATTATATGATATGTGTACATGTGACAATTTAAAAAAAAAAATATATATATATAGTTCTGATGACCAATCAAATAAGATCACAGATATTACATCTTTTATATTTTACAAAGCTAAAATTATATTCTGTTTACTGAAATGTATAATATTCAAAGAAAATAAAAACTATATTTACATTGAATGTTATATACTCTATTATACCACTCAATATCTACAGTGTTTTAATAATAATTGTTTCATAAATATTTTCAATTATTTGAATAAAAAATGACTAATTACAATTCAGAAAAATGTTTTTGTTGTTTTTTTTTTCTTAACTTACAGAATAAAAAGGTTGGGGTTTGTTTTTTTTAAGATTATCCTGAACTATTGGTCTCATTCTTTTACAGAAGACATCTTAAACAAAATAAATGAGATTGGTCATCCAAACAATTCTTGGAGTGATTATGACACTTATCAAAATTACAAATGGTAACTTGCTTTTCAAATTCTATTTAAAAATTGATTAATTGTGATTAAATAGTGATATAATCCAGCAGATTACTGAAATAATCTTTCACTTGGTGGTACAAGCACCATATTTGGTATACATGTGCTCCAGAAGCTATTCCCTCAGAAAAGCATGTTACCCACGATGAAAACAAAATGGCCGCCATTTTTCAAGAAAAGTCAATCTTGATGGTCTGTTTATCATCAGATGTCGGACTTGGATGAAAATGGATCAATGTTCAATCTTGTATCTCTGTTTGTTATAACTGTAGTTTTTTTTTTTTTTTTTTTTTGCTTGATTCATATTATAGGTTCCAGTTAATAAAGTATTTGGTTATTGTTAACAAAATGTGTTGTTGATGAAATATTATATAAAACATGTTAAAACTGAATTGCAGACTTTCACTGTTGTATGGTCCACAAATATGATTCCCCTCTTAAATCACTTGATTGCGGTAATCACAAAATCTAATAGGCATAAATTATATTTATCATTTCAGATTTCATTCCAGAATAAGTTATGCTTCATAAATATCAGTATGTGAGTATTACAGTCTGGTCCTATCTATCTCACAGTGTTCAGATCTATTTATTTATCTATCTTAGAGTGCTTAGATCTATCTATCTATCTATCTATCTCAGTCTGCTCACATTTATCCATCTCAATCTGTTCACATATATCCATCTATCCTGTCAATGCATGTCTATCCGATAGTGTAATACTACAACTAGCTATACTTCTAGCTGAAATATATACAGGAGCTTATTAGATAGCATTTGGGACACTTAAGTATACTACAAACTACAGTTTAGGTTAGTAAACTCCAGCTACAAGTAGTATAAAGTAAAGTTAGCGACCATAGTCGAGGGTGACCCGAAGGCTCCCTTTTCGATAGCTACTACACCAAGGTGTAGGGGAGGGCGCTACTCCATTCCCAGGATTGCTCCACTTTACCCTTGAACCGTACCTTATAATGCTGAGTGTTAAGCAAGGTGGTATCAAGTACCATTTTTAAAGTCTTTGGTATGACTCGACCTGGGATTGAACCCAGGTCTCCCGGGCCATTGGCGAACACTCTAAGCCAACACTGAACTCCATGCTGACTTTCACAGCAGTGTTGTCACAAGTATGCTCTGGTTGTGCTTTAACATATTATTTACATAGTGTAATAGAGATTCACTGCATCATGTCCATATGAGATTACAAATGTTATCCAGCAATATCTAATAATTTTTTAAGACAGCCACAAAAGTACTGATTTTAAGTCATGCAATGGCCACCATCTTGAAAACTGGTAACTATTTTTGGAAATTTGTGCCTAAATATATTTCTCCAGTCAAAATACAATCTATTTAACATTTGAATTAATAGCATGTTCCTATTTATAGACATTTAGCACTGAAAACCCTTTTTCCTATTTTATGAAAGAGACATCTTGAAAAATGGCTGCCATTTTATTTTTCAACATGATTACATACTTTTCTGAGAGGATGGGTACTGGAGCATATATATACCAAATTTGGAACTTATATGACCAAATGAAAAATTCTTGTGGGATACTGATTTAATCTGCCCTCTGATATTGTCACCACATGTTCTAGATTTAGGATTTATGTTGGTGATCTGATTCAGCGACAATTTATAGGAGATTCTGATAAAAACATACATTTTTGTATGTTCAAGACTGGTGCTTGGCCAGAATAGCCTATTGATGAATTTAATTTTGATATATAAAAATCATTAAGAGAAATGTAATGCTTAAATTCATCATTCTGGTAAGTGGAAGTTTCAGTCATTTTATTCACCATTTAAAATTTTTTTTTTTTTTTTTGACTGAACTGATTCAGTTAAATAATTTTGTACTTTCTTAGTGGTTGGGAGAGGAAATAACCATTGATATAGGGCCGGTGGTTAAATTGTTGTTCATTGAAGAAAATCTTTTAACTTTAGATGTTCAGTAAATATATTAAGCAAATGACTGAAACTTACTCTTAAATGGATGGTGAATGTAATATTGCATTTGCATATATATATATATATATATATATATTACCACAAAAATAATATAAATTTTCATTGATGGCTTATTCTTGACCAAAACTCCAAGGCTAGATGTAAATTAAATACTTCTTATCTTTATTCATTTTATAAAATTAGCTTTTCTCTCCCTGTAAAAAGCATTAGTCCTGAATTAGGATGGCCAGACTTTTGGCTTTGTGCTAGGCTGTACAGATAGCTGGCCATCTGGTACCAGGTTAAACCAGACCTGTTTTGATCTTCACATATTCTACCAGGGCCCTAATTTGTCACCATCGAAACAAGCTTTTTCCCATCACTAATAGCCCACTACACATAGTAGAGGGGTGTTCAAATACAATATTTCACTTCAGTTGGGTCTAAATTACAAGGTCTGGCATGCCCCCTTCCTTTTATTCTTGTACACTAGCTGAGTCCCTGCTAAGAGCATATGGTATTAAGGTTTGTGTATTTATTTACCCTTGAAAAAATGACAAAAAGAAAGACCAAGTATAACCGTGAATGGACCAAAGCAGAAAAGATCATCTTTGTATTTTCTTTACAGTATGTCATTGTGATGTGGAGATTGGCATTAAAGAGGAAACAGCAGTTTATCGACACTCCACAACAAATGACATGATAAGTCCTCATTTTCTTGCCAAGTCCTTTTTTGGCAATAACAATATCCTTCTTTAGGGAAATTTGCAAATAGCTGCCCTAACCAGAAATGAATATATAGGCTGTGTTTTTGTGAAATAAAATGTTAAAAATACTTTTAATTTGTAGGGATATTTGATAGATCCTGAGGTGAAGAAAAAGTTGGAATACTTGAAAAGAAAATTATTGTCAGAAAACGTTCGTAGGAAGAATTTCACTCATTCAATCTTATTGAATTATTTTGCTGTAAATTTATATAAGAAACATTGAAAAAACAAAAAGGTAATGAAAAAAAGATTCTTAACATAGAATTTAAAAAAAAAAGTATTTTTCTTTGCCATAAGACTTTTTAAAACATCTAAAATCCCCTTTTCATTATTGTTAATTGGTTATTGCGTAGTTATCTTAAGGTCACGTAATAAATAATCAAGGGAAGTAACTCCTTTGTGAATTTAATCAAGGGATAGAACTCATGTCAAACACGTAATTGCCGAAAATCTTTGATTTTTGTACATTAAGTTGTCATTACTATCATCGAAAAAAAGAATGCGGAAATTTAACGCGTATATTTATGAGCAATAAAATAAAACACGTTGCTAAAAAGCCTTTCAATTGTTGAAACAAGTAATTTTTTCAACCAATTTATAAGATCACTTAGAAGTTCACTTAAAGGTTTTTATTAATACTATAGTTATAAACACATACGTATACGTGTATATGTATTTGTATGTATAGATGTATAGATGTGTATATATATATATATATATTATATATATATATATATATATATATATATTATATATATATTATAATAGTTTTCAATAGAGCATATGTATTTATCAACCTCTCTACACAGGCAGGATGTGACACAAAGTCAATTTCTTTAAGCAAAGTTTAACAGTTTTGAATCAGAGTTTTCTTCCTCCTAGACTGGTTGCCTAATCAAGACTAAAGAAACCAGTTAGCCCTATTATTGGCCATAGCTGCAGGGAGAATAATTGGATTCATACCTTTTTTAAGGATATAAATGCTATGAGAAATACAATCAGCCTTGTCTTGGATTTTTTAACATGTGTCACCATGTCCATTTCCTACAACGATAACTATTACACAGTGAGTACCTCCATACATAACCACTAGCACACCTTTCTCTCTCTCTCTCTCTATATATATATATATATATATATATATATATATTGTATGTGTATGCATATATGTATATATATACTATATATATATAATGTATGTATTTATACATCATCATCATCATCATGTCGTGCAGCTAACATAGATTTCCCTAACTCTCTCTTACCATTTGTTTCTATCTTATATTGCTTCTGGCAGATCTTCTAGACTACATCCTGTGTCTGTTGTAGATTAGTTCTTGTTGGTTGTCCAACACTTAAACGTTGGTGTGAAGAGGTCCATAGGAGAAGGTCACTTATTAGTTTGTTCTTACTTTTCCAACAGTCCCGCATATCTTGTCCATTCAATAAAATAAAATGCAATTTTTTCCAAGCAGTGGTCATGTCAATTCTACTATGTGGATAAACCACATGGATGCTAGCTAAGCATATAGAGAAAAACCAAGATATCAATTACACAAGAATGCGATGAACTATATTGAACAAATCCATGAAGCAACATCCCACAAAACAGCAGCTGTACTGCCCTCAACCTCCTATCTCTAAATATATGCATATGGCCTAATGAGTAGAGTGTTTGCCATTGGTCTTGGAGACCTGGGATCAATCTCAGGTCCAGCCATACCAAAGGCTCAAAAAATGGTACTTGATGCCGCCTTGCTTAACACTCAGGTATGTATCAAGGGTAAAGTGGACCAATCCAGGGAATGGAGTAGTGCTTTCCCCTACAACTTGGTGCAGTAGCTATTGAAAAGGGAGCTTTTGGGTCACCCTCGACTAAGGTCATCAACTTATAAACAAGGCTCATTAAATAAGTTTCCAGACTTTTTTCGTATGGGCACTTTTATTGATAGTACACACATGAAACTCTAGTCCCCTTCGAAGTAATCTCCTCCGGCTGCAATGCACTTGTTGTACTGTTCCAACAACTTCTGGAAGGCCCCATGGAAGTCCTCTTGTGTGAGCATGTCAATGACCTCGTCACAGCCTCTTTCAACTCCTCAACTATCTCATAACGACAACCTCTAAGTTTTTCCTTGAACTTAGGGAATAACCAAAAGTCATAGGGAGCAAGGTCTGGACTATAGGGAGGGTGATGAACTGTCTTGATGTCCATCTTGCTCAAATAGTCTGTGACAAGGATGGAGTAGTGGACTGGTGCATTATCCTGGTGGAAATGCCACTGACCTGATTTGAAGAGTGCTGGCCTCTTCCGACAGAATCTCTTCCTGAACTTCTTAAAACCTCAACATAGTATTCCTTGTTGACTGCCTGTCCAGTGGGAACCCAGTGCATGTAAATCATGCCAGTGCAGTCAAAAAAAGGGATCATCAAAAGTTTGTGGGTAGATTTGCTCTGTCTGGCCTTCTTGGGTCTTGGAGAGCCAGCATGCTTCCACTGGGAACTCTGTCTCTTGGTCTCTGGGTCATAGCAGTAGATCCAGCTTTTATCACAGGTCACAAGAGCATCAAGAACTGCAGGATCTGAATTGATCAGCTCGACCATCTCCCTGCTGTCATGACAATATCTTTCTTTCTGATCTTCTCTGAGCATCCTTGGGACAAACTTTGTACAAATTTTCTGCATCTTCAGTTCCTCTCGAATAATTGTGTGTACAGTTTTCACACTGACATCAAACAGTGCACTTATTGTCTCTATAGACACACGACAGTCCTTATCCATGAAATTCTTTATTAGGCCAATCAACTCTGGTGTTCTGACTTCCTTACTCCTCCCACACCTCTCATCATCCCTCACAGACTCCCTGGCTTCCTTGAATCTCTTATGCCACTAAAAAACTCATGCTTGATTCATGCAAGATGGTCAAAAAGCAGTCTGAAGCATTCCATACGTTTCTGTGGCATTTTTTCCAAGTTTAAAACAGAATTTCATTGCATATTGTTCTTCTAAAGTGTCCTCACTTCTAGATTGCATTTTTGAAATTCACCAGCTGTGACAATCAGGCTTTAGTAGGGTGTATTCCAATTGCTGCTGTAGCTGTTCATTTAAACCTGATATCATAAAAATTGGTCAGTCATCTCATAAGATGTATAGCAATAAGATACTGAATTTTCAAGAGTCTATAACAATTTTAAATGCCTGTACAAAAAGTCTGTAAATTTATTGAAGGCACCTCATATTATATATATATATACATATATATAATGCATGTTATATATATTACATGTGTTTTAGTACTATAGTGTTTTGACAATTAGGTTACAATACTAACACTTGAAGGACAACATCTAATTATAAGGAAGGAGTTTTGGTATTTTTTATCTAAAAATAAATCTTCAAAATTGATATTGTATATATTCAAATTATTAAAATTCCAGCTCAGCATAACAAGAAATAGGGAAATCTGTGACAGGTTTGACTAACATCTTAACCTCTTACATAGTAATGTTAAATGTGCTAGTGCATTCTGCTGCTGTAGTAATTTGGAAAATTGCCTTCCTGCATTTTGACATTGCAAACTGACTGCCGTATATAGAGGTTACCTTCTACAATGTCTACTCTTCTTCAACGAAGATACTTATTCAGAATAGACTCACTTTTATGTTTGGTTTTGTTTGTTGGGTTTTATGGCATATCAACCTTTGTAGGTTATTTAACACCAAATCCATTTTTATGTAAATAATCAGTTCTATTTAAAACAATTCAGTTTAGCATGAGTACAGAGTTTAATTGTCAAAAACATTTCCATTTTAAATTATTCAAGCAGTTATACATAACAATTCAGTCTAGTGTAAGTACAGTTTCAATGACAAAAACAGTTCAATTTCAAACAATTCAGTTTAGCATAAGTACACATTTTAAATGCAAGTACATTTTAATTGTGAAAAATATTTCTCGCTATTCAGTTTAGTCAAGCAGTTCTAATTCTGCTAATTCAGTTTAGTATAAGTACAGATTTTGTTTACACATGATCTATATTCAAAACAGTTCTATGTTAAACAATTCAGTTTAGTGTAGATACAGTTTCAATGTCAAAAAACAGTTCTATTTCAAATAATTCAGTTTAGCATAAGCACGCAGTTTAAATGTAAGTACGGTTTAATTGTGAAAAAACTTTTCTATTTCAAGCTATTCAGTTTAATCAGACAATTCAGTTTAGCATAATTATGCTGTTAGTTCTATTTAACCCATAGATAGGGCCCTATCAGGTGCTACCACACTGGACCAGAGTGGACCTGGGAGCAATGGCAATGAAGGGGTGCACCATATTCTCCAAGGCCCCAGCATTACTGGGACCTCACCATCAGATTGTTTCGTGTCATAAACTAGACATTCATTGTGGGGGTTTTACCCCTCTGCAGAGGTGCAGTCAGTGTATTCTACAGCTGCAGCCAACTGGGCAATACACAGAGTAAAATGACAAACAATTTTATTTTAGATAATTCAGTTCAGCATAAGTTCACAGTTTAAACATTAAAACAGTTCTATTTCGAGCAATTCAGTTTAGCATTATTAGTATGCCGTTTAAATGTCAAAACAGTTCTATTTTAAATTATTCAGTTTAGCATAAATATGTAGTTTAAATGCAGAAATCAGTATAGTGAAAGAAGCATGGTTTAGTTCTATTTAACCCATAGATAGGACCCATATCAGGTGCAAAGTGGACCTGAGAGCGATGGCAATAAAGGGGTACTCTGCATTCCCCAAAGCTCCAGCATTGCTGGAACCTCACCATCAGATTGTTTAGGGTCATATCCAGAACACTCGTAGGTGGGGGGTCTTACCCCCTCTGCAGAGAAGCCATCTGTGTATTCTACAGCCCCAGCTGACTGGGCAATCACTTTTATGTCTTGGTTAATAATTTATGCCAAAGATGTCTGTTGTATTTTCAGATAATTTTTATTCTTTTAAAAGTTTTTAAAAAATTGAAAAAATATAAAATGAAAATACAAGAAAATAGAAATTGTTTTTACAGAAACTTATCTGAATAGGCTTTCCTGGCATTGCAAAATGTAATTATGGCATTTTTTATGGCATATCAACCTTTGTAGGTTATTTAATGCCAAGTCCATTTTTATACAAATGAACAGTTCTCTTTCAAACAGTTCTTATTTAAACCATTATTTTCTAAAACTACATAAAATGAAAAAGATAGAATGAAAATAAAATAATTTTTTTTAAATTCACTGATAATGGGAAAAAGGATTTTAAGATAAAGTAATTAATATCTATCCATCTATCTATCTATCCATATATATATATATATATATATATATATATATATATATATATATATATATATATATATACACTTTCTCATCTTGTCAGATTTACCAAAATCTACCACTTCTCCATATATATACATATATGCTTGTATGTGTTGATAAGAATTGTAAAAATATTTCAAATGATGTTAAGGTAAATAATTAAATTTGGTGAAAAGAATTTTACACCAAAAATATTAGCAACAAGTTTTGTGATTGTGATTGTCATGGAAAAACATATGGAGCAATTAAATGTAAATGTATGTGCATGGAGAAAATGCTGATAACAATTTACAAGAATCAATAAGGATAACTTGCATGCTATTTTTAGATTGTTTATTTGATGCATCTAATTGGGAACTGAAACAGAAACTTACAACTTGTTGGTCTTGGGTTCTGACTCTTGCTTGGTTGTCATTTGAATAGCAATGTTTCCGCTGAAGTAGAAAATATGTAGGCTTCAACGAAAAAATTACAGTAACTTTCCAACTTTTGTGTTTCTTTGACATTTTAGTTTTAGTTTGATTTAGTTTCATTGGGTTTCTTGGCATAACAACCATTGTGGATTACTTAATGCTAAAACCTGTTTTTACATATATATCAAATATATAATTTGCCCAGTTGGCTGGGGCTATAGAATACACTGACTGCACCTCTGCAGAGTGGTAAGACACCCCAAAGTGTGTTCTGGATATTACACTAAAGAATCTGAGGGTGAGGCTCCAGTAATGCTGGAACTTTGGGGAATGCGGAGCACCCCTTCATTGCCATCACTCCCAGGTCCACTCTGGCCTGGAGTAGTAACACCTGCTAGGATCCTACACATCAAATAGAATTAAAATGCGTGCTTATGCTAAACAGAATTACTTGAAATAGAAATGTCTTGATATTTAAACTGCATACTTATGCTAAATTGAACTAGTTGAAATAGAACTGTTTTGACATGTAAACTGCATACTTATGCTAACTTGATTTGTTTGAAATAGAACTTTTTGACATAGAAACTGTACTTAGACTAAACTGAATTGTTTGAAATAGAACTGTTTTGACATTTAACTGTATATGGACAAAAACAATACTTATACTAAACTGAATTGTTTTAATTAGAACTGTTTGACTAAACTGAATAGCTTGGAATAGAAATGATTTTGACAATTAAACTGTGTACTTATGCTAAAATGAATTGTTTGAAATTGTGTAAAAAATGGATTTGGCATTAAATAACCTACAATTGTTGATATGCCATAAACCCCAAACAAATAAACAAACAAACAAATATGATTTGTTTGGTTTGCTTGGATTTTATTGTATATCAACCTTTGTAGGTTATTAAATGCCAAATCCACTTTATACGTATACATTAAATGTATGATTTGTAAACATATTTTGTAGATAGATTTTTAAACAAGCCTGAAATCATTTTTTTGTATACAGTAAAATGTAGTATTCTATCTAATATGAATATGAATATTTCTATCATTTATTTGCACACGGTGAAGTGGTTACAAGTTTTACTATTTAACACTAATTATTCTATTTGACAATATTCACTCATTTTCTGACAGTGAAATAGTTCCAAGTATTACTATGTATCACTAACAATTCAATTAGATATCAGTCATTTGTTTATACACAGTCATTTATTTATACACATTTAAACACTGTCATTTGTTTATTCTTGATTAAATGGTCAAAGGGTTCTATTTCTAACAATTCAATTTAGCATAAGTCATTATTTGCTCACAGGTTAAACATCAAGCAGTTCTATTTGACCTAGAGATAGGACGCTATCAAGTGCTGCGCCGCTGGGTCAAAGTGGATTTGGGAGCAATGGAAATGAAGGGGTACTCTACATTCCCCAAAGCTCCAGAACTAGAGCCTCTCCATCAGATTGTTTAGTGTCATATCCAGCACACCAATTGGGAATG
This sequence comes from Sepioteuthis lessoniana, assembly GCA_963585895.1. NCBI lineage: Eukaryota > Metazoa > Mollusca > Cephalopoda > Myopsida > Loliginidae > Sepioteuthis > Sepioteuthis lessoniana. The sequence goes on from CAUZXS010001547.1 coordinate 62,253, forward strand.
AGGTTCATACCCCTCTGCAGAGATGCAGTTAGTGTATTCTACTGCTCCAGCTGACTGGGTTGGTAAATTATTTATTATTACCAAAAATACGTAAATACATAAAAAAACTATCTGTTTAACTCAACCTCCTGTTATATTTTTTTAACGTTTGCATATTTTATTTCTAATTCATTTCAACATTAACCTTTTATTACAGAGCCCAGAAGACTCCTCGGTTATGAAATTAAGTTAAGTTTTTGTACTTAGGGTGCTATTTTGGTACTCACACGACTTTTGTAACTGGTCCTATTTAAAAATTTATTTTATAATGAGGGGGAGGCCCAATGAAGAAACGGCCAACATGCAGAACTGCAATATCGTAGTAAGTGAGTTCCAACTGTAGTCATGCTATTATGTTCAATTTTGGACTAATACCCTAAGGAAAGGCATGAACCCTTTTATACACTCAGCTACAGATTGAATTTTGTATCACTATTGTTCTTCTACAAGGATGGCTTTAATAGTTAAGATTAGGGAAAATCTAAACAAAATATATACAAATTTATTATAAAATCCTGTACAATAAAACACCTAGCAATTTCTAAGATGGTTGGTTGTTGTATTTTATGACATATCAACCCTCGTTGAGTATTTAATGCCAAGTCTTGTTTATATATATATATATATATATATATATATATATATATATATATATATATATGATTTTTAAATGAATAGTTTGTAGGCAGCATTATCTATAAACAAACCAGAACTCATTTGTTTGTACACAGTTAAATAGTTTCAAGAATTATAATTTAACACTAATAATTCTATTTGTACACAGCTGAATGGTTTCATGTATTGCTGTTTAACATTAGTAATTCTATTCATCAAGAATTTCAGTCTTATTTAATACTAATCATTTGCTTGCACACTGTTAAATGGTTTCATGTATTGCTATAACCGTAATATTTCTACTCAATATCATTCATTTATTTGCACACAGTTAAATGATTTCAAGTATTGCTATTATAGCGGTGTGGTGATATGGTTAATTGTTTAGCGCTATATTTTTTAAGGCAACAAATGAATTACGAAACTTTGCTTTAACAACACACAAACGAAAGTTTTTATTTGCAGCTTTGAGGTGGTTTGTTCTTGGTGCTGCAAGACTTGTGGTGGTTAGGCTTGTTGGATGTTTGAGACGAAATGGTTTAGTGGGATGTTGAGATGGCAGCGTGTTGTTGGACGTGTGAGGGAAGTATTCAAGGTCACCGTGTAGTTTTGTGTGTCTGGTAATTGGGGAGAGTAGGCATTATCTCCATTAATGTGGACCAGAGGTGAAATGGGAGCAAGTGTGTCGAGAGCGGGATTACGCTCAGATCGACATAGCCAATTTTGGGGTGACATAAAGTTGTGCCTGTGCGAGGCATATTGAATGTATCTAATTCATATTCAACTGGGATTCCTTGGTCTAAAATATATTAGACGCAAAGAATCCATAAATTAGATGGTTCCCTCGTTGAGTATCCATGTTGCTACTACTAGTGTTAAAGCCACAGTGAGATGTCCACACTGGGTGGCTTGTTTAGCTAAAAAGCATCGCTAAGCAGGGATGACCAGAGGCACGTCTGTTCTGGTCGCCGTCTCAAGCTGAAGAGAGTGTGTTTGGCCGCTCACCCGTTTTGCTAGCCGGAAATGAAGGTCCGGGCTGAATAGGATATGTCATCCTGATTGGGTGAAATTCAGTGTTGAATTAAATTGCGCGCCAAAACAAAATACGGGATTTTTCTCTTCTCTACACTATGTTATACTAATTCAATTCAATATAAGTTATTTGTTTGCCCGCAGTTAAATGGTTTCAACCAGAGTAAATGATTAAGTAATTTTATTCAACCCATAGATTGGACCCTAACAGGTATCACCATTCTGGATAAGAGTGGACCTGGGAGTAATGGCTATGAAGGGGTACTCCACATTCCCCCAAAACTTAAAGACTAGAGCCTTACCATCGTTTGCAGTTTAGTGTCATACTCAGGAACAATAAGAATAAACATTTCATAGCCTTTTGGTTAAGATCGAGCAAATACTAATATTTGGATTCCAGGAGGCCTCCTCACAGACAGTACATACTCTCTCGCTTACAATGGGTAAAGGCTGAATCTATTGCCCGGTGCCTGAGTCGCCTCTTCAGAGGAATGTCGACGAAAACTTAACAATTTTTAAACCTACCGTTACTGGAGGCCTGTCACTTCTCATTAAAAAATGACTTTGTGTCTATTTTAGCCTGGTGTTGAGCTAAAAAAAAATTATTCAATAATAAATAATATCTCCTTTTCCTTTTTGTCGTCCGGTTTTGTTTGGAATCGTCACCGAACCGGAAGTTGATTAAAATGAATGTTAGTAGTCACGCAGTTAATAAAGTAAAGATGGCAGCTTGTGTGTTGCAAAATACTGTTTCTCGTCTCTGTCGAAGATGTTGTTCGCCGTTTTTAGGTTCACTGTCTTCACAAATTCGTCGACCCTACGCTCAAGTGGCAGTAAGTACAATGGCTTCTACAAAAAAGGAATTACTTTTCTCACTTGTCTTTATGGATAAATAAAAACAAACGTTTTTACGTCATTGAGTTGAAGTTATTCTCACACGTGTAGTTTCTGCCTTATCAAGAAGAAAAACATATTTCAAGGTGGACTTCATTGATATAAGGTCATGTTTTAACTTGGTTGCGTTTGTTTACAAAGATAGTTTGATTATAAAAGTCATTATTTTAGATTAGAAGCTGTATAAAAAAAAGGGTGGGGAAAGGCCAGGTTACCTGATATTGTTCTGATATAATTTCTAATGATTTTTATTATGAAGTTTATTATTGTGTGCCATTAATAGTAGTAAATGTCTAGTTCTGGGAATCCGAGCTCCAAGCAGACCTCTCTTTCGTTTTTAGGTTGGATTTCTGATGCCTGAAGTGTATAAAAAAGAAAAAGAAAGAAATGCCAACTGAACTCGATAATTTTTGTCTCTACTTGTATGTACGCCTGAGAAACTCTCACTTTAAATTTGACCTTGTGTCATACATATCTTCTAGAAACCTTCGTGCGGAGGCGTTATTTTCATTTCATTTCTTATTATTTTATCATGAAATTTATCTTCGTCTGATACAAAGTCGATAGCAGATGTCTAGTTCCGGCACCTCCCTCTTAAAGGGATAAATTCGGTTGCATTACTGATGCCAGAGACGTATAAGAAGAAAAGAAAGAAATGGCCCATGTACTTGTCCATTTTTTGTCTACTTAGGCATAAGGGTCCCTCACTTGACCTTGTCAAAGTAAGATAGTGTGAGACTAATCTTTGAATTATTTTTTAATTGTGAAAACTTGCTTAGAAAATTAGCATTTGAAATTCTGGTATTTGGAAAATAGCTATTTCCCAAAAAGATGATTAGTATTAACAAATTTTGTTTACCATGTCAGGTATAAGTATAGGAGATAATATAGTGGTGAATGGATCTTTCACTGTAATTTCTTGTTACTCATTGTGTTTATTTTTCTTTAGATATTTGTGTATTATTAAATCTTGTAGATGTGTCTGTACTATTGTATGATTGCACCACTTGGACTTTAATGAAACTCTTGGAGAAAAATCTTGATGGGAATTACATGAATATGCAGCATGCTGTTTTGAACAAATCCTTGTAGTAGCAACTTACCAAACAGCAGCTGTACAGCCACTCAGCTCCCATCTTGCAAACCATTCAAGTAAGATGAACAACACATGCTGGGCAGATAATGGATACTGTCTAGAGGACTTAGTAAGAGTGATGACTGATAGGAACAGATTCCAAGAGAAAGTTCTAGGAATCCATGCTCTAATCATGCTTTGATGATGATTCATATCAACTCAAATGGAATAACTGAATTTTGTTTTTGGTTTTTATAGGTTGCAGGCCTGCCAAGTTTTGTAAAAGTTGTCGAAGTTGGTCCACGTGATGGGCTACAAAATGAAAAGGTAAGTTATTTACTTTCAGCATGAAGAAACTTTTCACACACCTGTCCTATTGGCTGAGAATACACTGACAGTATTCCCTGTGTAGGGTAAGAATCCTCTGTTGCCTCCAAAAAAAGTGACAATCTGAGTATGTCTTTAAACTGCATCTTGTGACAAGATTCCATTTCTGGAGGATATGGTATTATCCATTCATTGCCATTACTTTCAGGTTCACTCAACTCGTTGAGATTTCACACCAATAGTACTGGTAGCTATTGCTGGAGATCAAGTGACAACAAGTCTTTCCTGTGCTCCTACACTCTCTTCAGTATTTTTCAATGTTCTGTGCATGACACTAAATTGCATCTGGCAGTGAGGCACCAATTCTTGAGCTCTTGGGAGTGTGACGTTGCCTCTTCATTGCCATTACTCCTAGGTTCACTCTGAATCATAACACTTGTTAGGGTCCTATCTATGGGTAAAAAAAGATCTGTTTAAAAAGTGTTCATATTACATAGGAATACTTGAAACAATATAACTATGTGGAAAATAATTGTTAAAGATAGTTACTTGAAGCTATGATTGTTTACTATGGATTATTACTGGTATTGACTTGAAATCATATAACTGCTAGCAAGTTATATATGTTGATAGGAATACTTGAAACCCTATAACTGTATGCAAACAAATGATTATTAAGCCTTTTAATAGTATATAAATTATTAGTATTTGATTGGAATACTTAAAACTATGCAAACTGTGTGCAAATTATTTGCATTAGATTGGAATACTTGATATAATTGTGTGTAAACAAATATTTCAAGGCTAATGAAAAGAAAGATACTAATAATAATAATCCTTAGTAAACTACTATAGCTTCAAGTAACTATTCTTAATATGAATAATGTGCACAGTTATATATCAAGTATTCCTATCTAATACAAATAATTTTCAAACAAATCGATTTGACCCACACATGGTCTCCTAACAGATATTACGACTCTGGGTCAAAGTGAACCTGGGAGTAATGAAAGGGTGACTCCATATTCTCCAGTGCTACAGAACTGGAGCCTCACCACTGGATGCAGGTTAGTACAGGACACTCATTTTTTGGGGGGAGTCGGCAGGGGGGTCTTACCCCTCTGCAAAAGATGCAGTCAACAGGGCTGTTCCTCAATGAGTCAAAAAGAAGGAAATCTTTTAATCTACAGACAACATTAAAGAACATATTGTTCACTCATATAAATAGATATATTTTAAAATGCAAAATTTGTAATGACATTTCCAAAGTTACCTATGCAGAATTAGGTCCACTGTAGTGGTTCATCGGCTTATTCACTCAGGGCTGGGCTATTGGGAGGGTGAGGAACTGTCTTGATGCCCATCTTGCTCAAATAGTCTGTGACAAGGATGGAGTTTAGGATTGGTGCATTGTCCTGGTGGAAATGACACTGACCCGATTTGAAGAGTGCTGGCCTCTTCCGACGGAATCTCTTCCTGAACTCCCTTAAAACCTCAACATAGTAACCCTAACCCTAACCCTTTGGCCAATCAACTGTGGTGTATTGACTTCCTTACTCCTCCCACACCTCTCATCATCCCTCACAGACTCCCTGCCTTCCTTGAATCTCTTATGCCACTCAAAAACTCATGCTCGATTCATGCAAGATGGTCAAAAAGCAGTCTGAAGCATTCTATACGTTTCTGTGGCATTTTTTCCAAGTTTAAAACAGAATTTCATTGCATATTGTTCTTCTAAAGTGTCCTCACTTCTAGATTGCATTTTTGAAATTCACCAGCTGTGACAATCAGGCTTTAGTAGGGTGTATTCCAATTGCTGCTGTAGCTGTTCATTTAAACCTGATATCATAAAAATTGGTCAGTCATCTCATAAGATGTATAGCAATAAGATACTGAATTTTCAAGAGTCTATAACAATTTTAAATGCCTGGACAAAAAAGTCTGAAAACTTATTGAATGCACCACGTATATATAAAGATATTTATTATTAGATCTGTAATATCTATAATGTTTGGTACATTGAAGGAGATATTTTTTTTAAAAACCTGCAAATGTTAAACGTAATAAAATACTTTTGGAATCATCACTTCAATTCTTGTTTTATTCTTTAAAAATGTTATCTTCTTTTTAAGCTCACAAATATTTAATCTTTCATACAAAAAAAGAGGTCATGTCAACATTTTCTTCCCCTAGCAGGAGATGATGGTCAAATGCTCTCTTTTTGGTTTTCCTTTTCTTTTTTTTTTATATTTTGTCCTATTTTTGTTTTTTGTAGACTATTGTTCCTGCAGCTACTAAAATTGAATTTATCAATAAATTATCTTCAACTGGTTTGTCTGTCATTGAAGTGACCAGCTTTGTCTCTCCAAAATGGGTTCCTCAGGTATAAAAAGAATTCTTTATTTTACACATTTTCTTTGGACTAGTATCTTTGTCTTTATTGTTTTTATCATGAGATTTTAGCTGATATATTCATCAGCCTTCTTCCATTATTGCATCTATTGATTTTAAGATGTTTCTTGCTACTTGGTGCTTTCTTTTTCTTTTATGTGGTTGGGAATATCACAGCTTAAATTTACAAAACTTAGCCAAAGTTGTTCAAGTGAAATAAAAAGTGTATTATCTACATAGCATTATGATATCTATGTCTAATACAGGATTATAAATAGAGCAAGTTTTGAGAATCATCTTTGCTCTAGTACTATGTAACCTAATACAATGTGTCACACCTTACAAATATTTAAACTGACCTCAGTAAGTGTATTGACCCAAAGTGTTGGAGTAAAAAAAATGGAGTAAAGCTACGAATAAAATAAGAGTAATAATGAAGAGTGCACCGATTCAGGGTGTTGTGATAAAAAGCAACAATAATAAGATGAAGTAATAATGTATCAAACCAAAGTGCTGTGATAAAAAGCAACAATAATTAGATGAAGTTAAAGTAGCAATCAAATAATTGTAATTATGAAGAATGTATTGGCCCAGAATGTTGGAATAAAAAGGCATTGATAAGATAGAATAAAACTAGTAATAAAATAATAGTGTCACGTGATATCCCACTAAGACGATGGAAGTGGGATGACTACTATCCTCTTGTTGCCATTAACAGTAGCAAGCTGTCAAAGAATGACCGTTAAGAAAGAATATGGGTCACAGGGGAGGCCAGATGTTTATACTTGGTGACCTCACTCGGGTCGCCTGGCACGGGAAGAAGAGAGAAGCCAAACGATTGGCTGGGACCCTAAAACGGAAGTGGGGACTCCTTCCCGTCAGCGGAAATAGATAGTAAGAAAAGTCATTGGACAGGGTTCGTAGGAGACAGAACCAAAGCCAAGTACTCCGGGTAAAAGAAGACGAAGAAATTCTGCGAGACACAAAGTAGCCATTTTCTTCAAGCCAGTATTAAAAATAGCATAAAGTCTATTAGTCCGTAAAAGAAGAAAGATTCTCCACGGAACTCCATCAAAGAAATCAGATAAGTACCCTTGGGACTATTTCTCCTTATACCAAATTTTATATACCACTCTCTCTCTCTCAATTTGAAGGAAAAGAAAAGAAAAGGAGAAAGACATTTATGTTCATGGACTGTTCATTTATTATATATTTTGACACTTTGAAGGTGTATATAATTGTAGTAAAAGATTCATGTATTTTAATGTTACCACATGGTCTAAGTTGTTATTTGTGGCGTCTGCTCCGAATTTGTTACTTCATGCTTCCTTTTCAGCTTCTATTCGCCTTATGTTATCTTGCTTAGAATTGTCCTATTAATTCCTTTAAAATATCACACGGGAAACCGGAATTGCCGACTACTATAATTAATATTATTACGTCTCAACCTAGAGGTCCATATCTTCCATTGTCTAGGGGAGGAAGTTTAGTGGCCTTGGTGGGTGTGTGTATAGTGTGAAATTTGGAACCCCTTGCCAGCGGCGGTCAGTCTAGCCCTAAATTAATCCCTCACATAATATGCCAGTTCTTATATGCCTGAGAAAAAAACTCTGAACGAGAACCTATTCTACCAGGGATCAAGTGCCAACCTGCCCCGTCTTCACACGTGCGAAAATAAAACCCCGTTTTGGGATAAAAGTAAATGGATCGCGTCACAATAGTAATATGAAAAGTGTATCCACCCAGAGTGTTGGGATGAAAAGCAACAATAATAAGATAGTACTTCCACATCATATCCACTACCACTCTCTCTGAACCTCTTTAAAATAACTGAATTATGGGACAAAGAGACTGGGTATCAACTTTTAAAAGTACAGGAAATAACACATTTTAAAATAAAAAATCTTGCTGTCAAAAGAAATCCCGGAATAGAATTGCAGTTTTTTAACAACCATTTTTTAACATCTGCTCCCAAATCCCTAAGATTTCCTGATTGTAGTCTTTGTATTAAAGGATATGATTAAGCACTACAGAAGAACATTAAACTTGATTGCAGTTGGGAGTGGCACTAAATTGGCTGTTTCCTAAACATTTGGATTGAACTTGAAAAATTTGTCAAAAAATATTGTAACCTGTTGATATTCTTTCGTAAAGCTCGGTAGCTATGAGTCAGCTCTCAGTTGCATAAAAGCCGTGAGTTATGATTTGAAGTGAGATTATATGGACATTGGGGCATTCCATTATTTGCAAGTGGCTAAGTCCAGTCTCTGGACAGTGATTGGTTGCTGGCCCAGAGAATGGATATATTAGTGTGTGTGTGTGTGTGTGTATATATGTATATATATATATTCCTGGTTTGCTTCAGTCATGTCAAGGGCTCGATATTGAGTTACCGCCCGTTATATTTTTGTCTGCCAGCTGGAAGCTAGCTGGGGCCACTGAGCTGGTAAGTGTTGTTATTATTGTTGTTTATTCTGAATTTTAGAGCAGTGACTTCTACAATAACCCATAAGTTAGGCACATGTTCATAATCCAGAATATTACCAAGAATCCATTTATGACCCCTAAATAGGCCTATGTTGAAAAGAATTTAATATCTATTAGACTTTTGACATGCACATAAAAGCACAAAAAGATTTTAAGTCAGGATATCCTGGTATCAACTGGATGAAAGCCATAGCCTGTAATGTGGTGTACTGGCATAATATAGACTCTGACATTGAAAAGATAGTCGAGAGTTGTATCCCGTGCCTAGAAGCACCGAAAAATCCACCTCAGATTGTCAACACACATTGGATATATCCTGAGAAGCCATGGTCCCAGATACATGTGGACTTTGCTGACCTCATGAATGGCTTTAGCTTTTTAGCAATAGTAGATCCCCTTTCCTAATTGCCTGAAATTTTCCCAGTGTGAAATGCAGATACTCATTCAATGATAGCTATTCTTAAACGACTATTCAGCTAACATGACCTGCTGGAAACATTAGTCAGACAATGGATCACAATTTACATCTGAGACATTCCAGCTCTTCTGCAGTTCATGCTGAATCAAAGGATGAGACTCAACCTATTTTGCCAAGAATAAAATTTCCACCGGCATCCGACATGGAAGCTTGGTGTATGCTTGACAACATCATAATCAAGACTCTACATAAAAAACTGGGAAATAAGGATTACAACCAATGGCTTAATGAAAGTAGCCAAGTTATATACAATGTCTGTATGAGAATCTACAGGATGAAAGAGAAAGATAATAAGCCACCAGTCAAAAAGAATAGATGTCAAAGAATGATGCAGGATCTCAGAATGAAGAAGAGAAATTTAAAAAAGCAAATCCATTTTGCCAATGCAGATCAAAAAGAGTGTCTGCTTAAAATCTGGCCAGACCTCAAAGAAAAACACAATGCTCTTAGCAAGGCAAAAAATTTGAGGAAGAGATGGGTGAAACAAAAGAAAGAGCAAGAACGTTTTTTCCAGGAACCATACAAATATGCGAGGAACATATTTGATCAACCGAAATCAGGCATGCTCAAGACAGAGAAAACAGTTCTGGAGAAACATTTAAAAGACACATACTCTGATCCCAATTGACATATCCATCTGGAACATAATAACAGTTTAGTTTGGCCAGCCGTCCTTAAGGTGAGGTTCGACATGAAACCACCCACTCACAAAGAAATAAGGTGTAAAGTCAGCCAAAGTAGGAATAAATCCACTCCTGGCCCTAATGGAATACCTTTCCTTGAATATAAAAAATGTCCTAAAGTTCTCAATTGGCTTCATGCTACCTAAAATGAGCATGGAAAAACTTTCATGTCAGCAACCAGTGGATGATAGCTGACGGTGTGTACATACCCAAAGAAAAGAATTTGAAGGACATTGGCCATTTTCATCCTCTCTCCTCAATGTTGAAGGAAAGATGTTTTGCTGTTATGGCATTAAGATGAACCACATACCTTCTCATTAACAAGTATATTGATACTTCAGTGCAAAAGGGTGGTTTTCAATGAATAGTTGGTTGTTTGGAGCATGGAAATATGATCTAGAACCCATTCAAAAAGCTAATACCAACAAAAAGGATTTGGATGTCATTGGTTTGATGAGTCCTTGAAAGATATTAGCCAAGTGAAAGAAACATCAAGAACATTACAAGAAGGTCTCCATAATATTGATCGCTGTCCTCTACTAGGAAAATTCAAGGTTTGGTGTTTTCAGCATATATTTATTCTGATGGTATTATGGCTGTTACTCATATATGAAATTGCAACAAGTACGGTTGAGTCAATAGAGCCTAAGATAAATAAATATACCCAAAAATGGTTGGGTTTACTGCCAGGCTTGTCTGATATTGCTTTGTACTGCAGACAAGCAAAATTAAAATTACCATTCAAATCAATTGTAGAGGAATTCAAATCCAAGGAAAATTAGACTCCAGATGATGCTGGTTGACTCAAAGAATGAAGTGATAAAATCGCCAAGGCCTATATTGAAAATGGGAAAGAAATGGAAAGTCAGGCACACCATAAGAAGTGCTAAAGACAACCTTGCTTTCAAGGAAATCATAGGTCACACTCAAACTGGGAGAAAAGGTTTTGGAACTAATGAAAAGCAATAGTGATGCAAAACTAGCAGCAAAAATCGCTGGGATATGGTCATTCAGGATGTAAGAAGTGAGGTTGACAAAAGATTCCTAAAAGGAGTTCAGCAATCCTAACAAGGCCAATGGACAAACTGGGAAGAGACCTTGCAAAAATCTATTACTTGGAATGACATATGGCAGATGGCTTCTTAGGTTGAGTTTTCTAATGTGCTCCACGTACGACCAGCTTTCTTCTTAAAACAATCTTATTAAATGGAAGAAAGAAAGTGATACTACCTGTCCTCTATATGATGACAAACCACAAACATTGGAACATATCCTCAGCTCCTGTAAGACAGCTCTTGGAAATGGGAGATACACCTGGAGGTGCAACAGAGTATTGGGAGAGTTGGTCAAATTTATAAAGAATTGTATGAAATCAGAACTAACTATTTCAAACCAGAAATTTGTTTCAGAGAGGGGCAGAATATACGCTGGCTCTAAGCAAACAATCAAGCATCGAGCTGTACCCGGTCAAAACCTTCTTGGATCAAGTGGAGATTGGGAGATATCTGCTGACTTACTAGGATGGCATAAGAATTACCCAAAAACAATATCCAGGAAAGGTCTGTGACTAGACATTGATCTTTTGTCCAGGGCAAACCTTAAAAATCATCATGGTAGAACTATCAATACCACATGAAAGCTGGATGGATCAAAGCCACGAGTATAAAACCAACAAATATGAAGATCTTGAAAAAGAGCTGGAAAAGGAAGGGTACCATGTGATCATGAAAGCTGTAGAAATAGGAGCAAAAGGTTTTGTAGCAGGCACACTGTACGAATTTGAGTCAAATCGGAATCAAAGGGCATAATAGAGCCAAATGTATAAAACACCCCATAGAAATAACGGAAAATAGTTCCATGTGGATATGGAACAAAAGAAATATTCCATGGAACAATTAAAAATGAAGTTTGTTAAATCGACACTCGATCACGAATGCGTAATGAGATTCACGTCATATTCTCATAACACACAGAGTTATTTTTCAAATCACATTTTGCTGTTACACTTGTGAGTCAATATCTAAGCTAAGTTTTGTAAATAACTAATAGGGCCTTAGTGATATATACATTTATATTCAGTGAGTGGGAGCTGGTGTGCAAATAAAACCGTTCTGTGGAAGGCCCCGAAACGGGGCACATTCTCTCCTGATGACCCTAATATGATTTTTCAATAAAAAAAGGATTAAGGCTAAAACTTTTATTCAATGAAGAAAATCCCATTATGTTACTCTGTGGAATGTCAATGGCAAGAGAAGCATCTGTCTGTCTGCTCACTTTTTGATGAGTATCAATTATTTATTAAGTAATTTCCTTCTTCTGTTGCATCACACGTTTGGTCACCACCCAACCACCCACAATCCTATGGTCAAGCGGAATGTTTTATGGATACCTTTAAACTTGCTCTGCTCAAAGCAAAGGGGAGGGAACTACAACCGAGGAGATATTGAATACATTTTTCCTTTTGTACAGAACAACACCAAATGCTGCTGTGAAAAATGGAATGTCTACAGGAGAAGAACTCGTGGGACGAAAATTCCGGACCACACTGGATGTCTTACACCCATGAAAACAGAAACAACAGCAAGATGCATCCCAAAAAAATCAAAAACATTTTCGGTCAGCACACCGGCATTAGTGAGAAACTATCGGCCTGGACAACCAAATTGTATTCCAGGTACCTTACATGTATAAAAGGACTGTTTGTCTATAATATGAAAGTTGGTAGACAATTCTGGACACAACTCAGAAACCAATTATGCTCCAAATACACTCAGAACAACCAGGTTGACAACAAGTCAACCATTCCATTTGATGTATTAATGAGTACATTTGAATTACCATCTCTATCATCTCCTGTGCAGACAAATGTAAGTGGGACAGAAGCAAGACTTCACAGGATTTCACCAAAATGGACATGCATTTGATAGTTGTACACAGTTAAAACAGCTTATTTTCTTGGTTAATAGACACATGTCACTGCCTGTGGTCAAATAAATTTATTTTCTTGTATATCACAAGTCAATCTCTTTTCAGTTTTGTTTACATATTTCTCTTTGTAAAAATGTAACAGATAGTATGTAGGTTCTTGTTTTAGAATATATATATGAGTCGCATGTTCTACCTTGGTATTTCTGTGATATTTCCAGATATACAGAAAATATTCTGTTATTTTTACCAAAAAAATAGGCATTTTTGAGAGGCATTATTTTAAAATCTGCTTATAAAAAGTAAAATTTTACTGAAATAGTCATGAAAATATATTAATAAACATTACAGTCCAAAAAATTAGAACGTTTTAGGAAACCATAGGGGTATTCTTAAATTAGTTTATATGTCAGCATAAAAGCCATTTTAAAAATGGTATTTTAATGATGAATTTGCATGCACAAATTTTACAATTTATTTTTCAATAAAACTGTCAATTTTAAAACACTGTAAGTTTTCTACAAAAAATGATAAAAAGTGAATTTTAAAAACCTGTATTTGCCCTAAGATTCAAGATTAAGAATATTCATATGTCCTATTAGACTAATAATGTTAAAAAATAGCCAATGTTTGGCTCTAGTACACTGTATTGATGACCTTGATAGAATTGTTGATGTATTTATGATCTCTCATTTTTTGTTATGTCTTTTGTTAGATGGGTGACCATATGGAGGTTATGAAGGGTATCCATAAGAATCCAAATACAACATACTCAGTGCTAACACCAAATTTGAAGGGATTTCAAGGAGCTGTAAGTAGATTTTTAATTATTATAAGCACAATTGGCTCAAAATGAACTTTGCCCTGTCAGCAAGGCTTAGTATATACTAAGTGTATTCCCACTTTATTGCCATTACTCCACTCTGACCTGAAGTAGTAGTACCTGTTAGAGCCCTATGTATTGGTCAAATAGAACTGTTTAATCATTTATTATACTTGAGCACATTTAAATGTTTACAAACAAATGATTAATATTAAATTGAATTATTAGCATTGGATCAAAGTACTTGAAAGTATTTGAGCATGTGCAAATAGAGCTATTAATGTTAAATAGCAGTGCTTGAAACCATTTAACTGTGTGCAAATAATAAATAGCTATATTTGAAACTGTTTATCTGTGTGCTAACAAATGAGCTCTTGCTCATTAAAAATGTTATCAACAGACTATTTACTTCCAAATCATATATATAATATATATATCTTAACAGGATTTGGCATTAAATAACCCACAAGTTTTGATATGCCATAAAATACAACTAATCAACCAACCAACAGTTATATTATTTCAAGCATTCCTATCTAATTTTAAGAATTTATACAGATATATGGTTTCAAGTAACTATTCCTATTTAATACAAATAATAATTTGTTTGTGCACAGTTAAATGGTTTCAAGTATTTCAAGCACCTAATAATAATAATAATCCTTAATAAAAAAAATTATGGCTTCAATAAACTATTCTTAATACAAATAATTCACACAGTTATTTGATATTAAGTATTCCTATCTAATCTTAATAAATTTCAAACATCTATTTGACCCACAGATATTTCTGGTTGTCTCACAAGGAATTTTTAATTTTCTTATTTTGCAGCTGCAGACTGGAGCTGATGAAGTGGCCATATTTGGTGCGGCGTCAGAGACATTCAGCAAGTGAGTGTAAGTTCTAGAATTGCACAAAAACTGCTGATTCATGTTTTAAAAGATTCTACACTTATTCCTGTTTTTGTATTTTTTTATTGTTGAAATGATTCATTATTTGGAGAATGTTAATGCAAAAGTCTTTGTTTTTTTTTTTTTTTGTTTTTTTTTATGGATAAAAAATATTTCATTTTTCTAAATTCATAGCATCAGTATTTGGCCATCATTTAAGACCCCTACCTATTCACACTCTTCTGCTCTGTTAGTGTGTCTTTGAATACACTGCCTATGTCCCTTGCAGAAAGGTAAGACACCTCAAAAAATTGGTGTCCTGGGTGTGACACTAAACGGCACCTGATGGTGAAGCTAAAGTATGAGAGATCTGGGGAGTGTAGAATACCCATTCATTGCCATTACTCTCAGATTCACTCTGACATAAAGTGGTAATACCTGTTTTAAAATTATTGATATTAGATTGGAATACTTGAAACCATAAACTGTAAATTATTTGCATTAAGAATAGTTAACTGAAGCTATAGTTGTTTACTAAGGATTAATTTTATTTTTATCACTTAAAGTATTCAGACTATTGACTTCATCTTCATTGTTACGTACATTTTCAGCCAATATCTTCTTCGGAGCACACACAGAATTTCAAACCAAACCTTTTTTTTAATCCACATTGTTCTTATTCTGTTAACCAGGTACAAGTGTTAAACTATAGAAAGTATTCTTTGTTATTTACCTGTAGTTGGGATTGAACCTGCAACCTTCAGTTGATTTCACTTAGAAGCACTTCTCAACCAAATGTCTATATCCGTTGTACCGTATATCCTGCTGGACAATTCAGAGTGAATCTTTGGGACTTATAAACCTAATGTCTCCATCAACTCATCAGATTTTTTTTACCTTAGCTCATATTGCATTATACTGTGATAAGTGATAACAATTATCAAGCTTCATCTCAGAAATTTAGTCTATGAATTGTTATTATTTATTTGAAACTATATAACTGTGTGCAAACAAAGGATTATATATATAGAAATAGGTACTTTAAACTGTATTTGTATAAGGTACAAATACTTTAAACCATACAATTGTTTGCAAATTATTTGTATTAGATTGGAGTACATTTGTATTATTTATTTGTATTAAGTAACAAGTAAAGTTGGCAACCTTAGTCGAGGGTGACCTGACTGCTCCCTTTTCAATAGCTACTACACCAAGGTGTAAGGGAAGGTACTACTCCATTCCCTGGATTGTTCCACTTTAACCTTGATCCATACCTTATAATGCTGAGTATTAAGCAAAGCAGCATCAAGTACCATTTTTTGAGACTTTGGTATGACTTGACCCAGGATTGAACCTTAGTCTCCCAGACGATTGGCAAACACTCGACTCATTATGCCAATGGCCCGGTTATTTGTATTAGATAGGAGTATATAATATCATATAACTGATAAATGTGTAAAAAACTCTTAAGAAACAACTGAGGGAGTTCTCATGGTGTAATGGTTAAAGCGCTGGACTGCGGAATCATAGTACGTGAGTTCAAACTCCACTCTTGCTATTCCATGCACTTTTGGACAAATACCCTTAGGAAAGGTATGAACCCCCTTATTCTCCCAGCTATGGGTTGAATAATACCACTACTGTGCTTCTAAAAGGATGGATTTGGCATTAAATAACCCAAGAAGGTTGATATGCCATTATATAACAAACAAATAAGAAACAACTACACAAAAAATTGTAAATTTAAATGTACAATGAATGCAATCCCTAATTTCTTTGCACATAATGTACTTTATTTGATGACATTTAAGACTCCCACATATTTCAATATTATAATAGGACTATGTATTTACCCAATCTCTCCACATGAGCAGGATGTGACACAAGGTCAGTTTTTAAGTGGATTCCAACTGCTTTGAATTGAATGTTTTTATTATTCTAGGCTGGTTGCCACAGCAAGCTTAAAGAGACCAGCCTTCTCTACTTATTACTCACAGCTGGGAAGAGGTGGGGGTGGAGAATAGTTGGATGCCTACCTTTCCCAAGGGTATTAGCAGTATGTGAAATGCAAACTGCATCATCCAGGATTTGAACTTGGGTCACTGGGTCCATTTGTTCTGATGCTAA
Source organism: Sepioteuthis lessoniana (assembly GCA_963585895.1). NCBI lineage: Eukaryota > Metazoa > Mollusca > Cephalopoda > Myopsida > Loliginidae > Sepioteuthis > Sepioteuthis lessoniana. The sequence continues at coordinate 79,039 of CAUZXS010001547.1, forward strand.
CCATTACACCACGAGCACCTCTTAAAGCTAGGTTGAAGTACTTGTAATCTCTAGCATCTGTGTAAACATTAGTCAACTACCTATGTCAGCTTTGGTGTCTTGGGTATGACACTAAACTGCATCTGGTAGTGAGGCTACAGTTCTGGAGATACCCCTTCATTGCTATTACTGCCAGGTTCACTGGATTTATAGATCAAATAGACCTGTTTTAGCGTAATTTGTATTAGATAGGAAGGGGAATCCCCATGACATAGTGGCTTACGTGCTGAACTGAGATAGCATAGTAAACGAGTTCAAACTCCAGTTGCACTGTTATGTTCACTTTCAGACTAATAAAGGTATGAATCCCCTTATCCCACCAGCTATAGGTTAAATAGTACCACTACTGTCCTTTTGCAAGGATGGCTTTAGTATTAAATATCCCTTGAAGATGGATATGCCATTAAACAAAGAAAGAAACCTGTTGTATATAGGAATGCTTGAAACCATATTATAGTGTGCAAGTAAATAATTATTAAATAGAAATAGTTACTTGAAACCATATAATTGTGTACAAATTATTTGTATTAGACAGGAATACTTAAAACCATACAGTTAAGTGCAAATTTGTATTTGATAGGAAATATTTGATCATATAACTGTTTACCAAAAAAAAATGATTATAGACAAAAAAACAACTGCAATTAAAGATGTGATATAGAAAAAATAGTTTTGATTATAAACAAATGTTTATGAATTAATAAAATTTTGGAATTAAATAATCTTTAATTAAATCAACTAAATCAAACTTATTTAGAGCCCAGTCGGCTGTGGCTGTAGAATATACCAACTTCATCTCTGCTGAGGTGTAAGACCCCTCACCCACTCTACAAGAGTCCCTGGATATGACACAAAACAATCTGATGGTGAAGCTCCAGTTCTAGAGAGTTGGGTAATGTAGAGTACACCTTCATTGCCATTGCTCCCAGGTCTACTCTGACCCAGAGTGGTAGCATCTGATAGTCCTATCTATGGGTCAAATAGAAATGTTTGACCATTTAACTGTGTGCAAACAAATGACTGATATTTAATTGAATTGTTAGTGATACATAGCAATACTTTAAACTGTGTGTAAACGAATGAGTAATGTTAAATAGAATTATTAGTGTTGAACATCAGTACTTGAAACTCTTTAAGTGTGTGCCTTAATCGAATTATAGGTATTACATAGCAATACTTGGAACCATTTGATTGTGTGCAAATAAATAAATAGTTTTGAATAGAATGATTAGTGTTAAATAGCACTTGACTGTTTGCAAACAAATGATTATTATTGAATAGAATTATTAGTGTTTTATAGCAATAATTGAAACTATTTAACTGAGTAGAAACAATAAAGATACTAGTGTGGAAATGAATTAATTCCCTTTTAAAAATGAAATTACCTACAAACTATTCACTTACAAATCATATATGTATATCTATTTAGATGAGTGGAAATAAATGACTGATGTTGAATTGTTACTCTTACATAGGAATACTTGAAACCATTTAACTATGTGCAAACAAATAATTAAAAGTAAATAGAATTATTTGTGTTAGTTTGGAATACTTGAAACCATTAACTGAGTGCAAAAGAAAAATGAGGTTGGGCTCATTTAGAAATGTTATCAACAAAATGTATTTACAAATCATATATATTTAATATATGTATACACAGGATTAAATAACCTATAATGGTTGATGTACCATAAAACTTAACCAAACCAAACTGAAATAACTTTCTTTTTTTTTAATGGCTATATGTATTTTTTTGTGTATATTGTTCATGTTTAAATGTATACAAGATTTTAAAGTTATATTTCATTGTATAGTTTGACTTCTTTTAAGAAATTGTTTGCTTTGTAGTATTTTTTGTATGTAGGGACCTCATCAATTCAGTCTTTTTGGAAATGTCTATCTTTTCTGACAAGCCATACATTCAACAGGATCTTCATTTTTTTGTTTTTGAAAGAATGAGTAGTTGATGTTGGTGTGGCCTATTCTAATTCATGACTGTATGATGTCTTTCTGAGAGAGTCTAATATTTTGATTCCCCCAAGGGTTGATTTTATTTGGTTTAGTTTATTGTTTGGGAATGAGTTTTAAGATAATAATGAAGAGTCTATCACCCTGAAATATTGTGATAAAAAGCAACAATAATGAAATGAAGTACAACTAATAATAAAATAATCACAATGATGAATAATTTATCCACCCAAGAAGTTGAGATAAAAAGTAACAATGAGATTGCTTTAAAGCCTTACCCCAAATGGACAACAAACTAAACCACCCAAAAAATATATTTTAACCCTCAAATACTAATTTGGGACTAGGTTTCTAGGCATAATGTTCTAACTTCATGGGTTTCCAGAATTAATTAAAAAAAAATATATATATATATGTTCAAAACATTTTAAACCTCACCTGGGTTTTAAATTTGTTGCATACCTTTCACTTTTGTATGGGCCTCACCTGCATAGAAATTAAAACTGGAATTAATTTTCCTAGTTTTATTAGAAGTAACACTTCTTTCTGAGTGAGGCTTAGAACTTTCTGAACGACCCTTGTGTGTGTGTGTACATCTTCATTAATTGATTATCACCACACAATTCCAAAGATTCATGGACTTTCTAAAACCCATAAAATTGGAATTTCTCTACAACCAATTATTTCTGGAATTACATCTAAAAAAAGAAAATTGCAAAATCTTTAGTCAAAATGTTATCCCCTCTCTTAGGCACAATTAGCAATTCATACATCAAAAACTCCAATGATTTACTCAACAAAATCAATAATATAAACATAGAAAACAAATTTCTTGCCAGTCTTGACATAAAATCTTTATTTACTAATATTCCTGTTAACAAATGTTTCGAAATTCACCTCAAGAAAACAAACATGACATTACTTTTCTTATTCACAAAATTATTAAAATTTGCACATTATACACAAAACTTTGCTTTTTTTAATATAACAATAGTTTGGATGAACAAAAATCTGGTTTACTTGTGGATTTGGCTCTTGGGTTCTTGCATGCTTTTTTCCTTGAATTTCTAGAACCTGGTCCCTTTAAATTTATGATACCCAAAGATTGAAACCATTTCTGTAATGTAGATGATATATTACTCATATTTCTACAGAATAATGACTTAACAAAAATGACTGATAGTTTAAACAATATTGAACCGACCTTATATTTTACTTATGAAGAAGAAAATAACACTTTTCCTTTCTTGGACATTTTATTTATACATAATAACTATAAACTAAAATTGAGAGTTTGTCACAAATCCACAAATAAAAATTACCATATACATTTTTACCTGCATCATAACACTAGAATAAAAAGAGGAATAACTATAGCTTAGAGCCCTTAGGATTTGCACCCCCAAATTTTTAAATGATTAATTTGACTATGTAGAAAATTTCTTCATGCAACTT
>CAUZXS010001547.1:87500-89737 GCA_963585895.1 Sepioteuthis lessoniana
TTACTAATATTTCTTTATTATTTAAGATAATTTATATTTTCCTCTATGTCTACACTTAAAGACAAGCTCATTTCTCTTGTTCAATAAAAGTTTTCTATTCTTGAAATTAATTATGCTAATTTTTTCGTCTAAGCATAGGTTACATCTACTGTTGAAGCTGTTGGCGGTAGATGAGTGCCTTAATATTTTCCATTTAATTTGTGGAAATAGCCCCTGATCCTTTAGGCCCCAGTAGCATTTCGATAAAGCAGTCTGGTACCTAAGTTTCGGGTTGGAAAATGAGTGTCTATGGCTGTACCATCTTTGCTTCCAGTTTCCCGCGGAGATCCCTATATAGACTCTCTCCCCGTCCCTTTGCTGTTCCATAGGAGAAATGCATGCTTGGTATACAACATTCCTCGTGGTGCAGCGTCCGCCTAAGGGGCATTCTTCCTTATTCCTACAGTTACAAGACTCCACGTTTGGATTCCTATCTCTCGTGGTAAGCTCATTGAGTAGCCTCCTATTATGGTTGCTTAGTATATTGTACATATTCTTAGTGCAGGAGTAGCTAATTTTCACTGTATTTCTGTTAAAAATCCTACTCAATGGGTTGCCTCTATTAAAATGTTTATCTAGTAGGTGTAGAAAGTATCTACCTATGTTAATGTTAGTCAACTTACAAAATGGCGGATTGAACCAGACTACTTTTCTATTTCTATTCTTTCCTCGTCTATTTCCGTGACTACTATTATTAATAGTCTCACCTACCTTGAGGGGTGTGTGGGTCCCACCATTATTCTTCCTAGCTCTCGAATTGAGGTTCACTGGGGTTAAGTACTCCAGTCTACCTTGGAATCCACTGTCTTTCAGGGCGTCATCATATCTACTCTTGTTTTCCTAGAACATTTTCTTACCTGAGGACAGCTTATTAATTCTTTGGTTCACTGCATTGGGTATCTGTCTCAGTACCGATCTTGGGTGGTTTGAGGAGATATTTATGTATCTAGGGGCGGAATCGTTCTTACTAAAGGGTTTGAACGTACCATTATTTAAATTCAATGTGACGTCTAGAAAGTCCACTATTTTTAAATTTGAGGCTATTTGAATTCTAAACCCTAGTAGTTTGAAGGCCCTAATAATTTTCTTTTGTATACTAGCGGTCTTCGGACCGTTACTGTCCGGGATATAAATAATCCCGTCATCTCGGTAAAGTCCCACTTGTTGTGAGTTGACAATACGACCCAGCGTATCTAGGATATAGATCCCCACTAAGTCTGCTACCTGAGCTGAATCGTAGGCCCCCATGGGGACGTCGAAATTGTCTACGTGGCTTTTTACTCAGGATCTGCGGTTATCGGATAGGACGGTTTTTCTACTTGCTAGGATAATTTCTATTTCTTCTTCTTTGATCTCTGTATATTCTCTAGCGTTGTTAAGGCTCCTCACTAAAAATTCTTTAGTGATGGAAGGGTAAAACTCTATGATGTCGAATTGTACGAAGGTACTATTTACCAACCCCTCCGCTCGGGCAGGATATGACACAAGGTCAATTTTTAAGCGGAGTTTAACAGGTTTGAATTCAGAGTTTTCCTTCTCCTAGACTAGTTGCCTCAACAAGGCTGAAGAACCTAGTCCGTCCTACTATTTACCCATAGCTGGAGGGAGAATAAGGGGGTTCATACCTTTCCCAAGGGTATTTGCCCGAAAGTGAACATAATAGCGCGACTGGAGTATGAACTCGCGTACTACGATTCCGCAGTTCATCGCTTTAACCATTACACCACGAGGACACCCTGAATTGTACGAAGGTGGATCTCTTTTTATCCTTAATTTTCTTAAACCAATCGATAGTATCCATAGAGTTTTTCCACAAGTTATATTTGTGGCTACTCATCAATCTAGACGTAATCTTCTGTATTACATCTTTAGATACAAGGCCTAGTTCGGTTTTTGTGGGGTTAATTAATCTAGTCTGCTTTTTATCTGGGAAGTTTTTTTTGTGATCCTTAAATAAAATATAGGCACTTCTTTCTTCCAATTTCCCAACTCTATCTATCATATTTACTTTCTGAGCAAACTTAGCTGTATCCCTGTTGATTTGAGTAGTTGTGTCGTTATGGTCTAGTTTATATGATTCCATGAGCCTATCATTAAGGATTCTCTCATATACATGTGGACTGACCTGGTATATGTTGTTAGACTTATCAGACCTGACCCAGATTTTCCTCGATTTCCTAATTCGCTCTATGTCCTCC